>ML267397.1:0-23790 GCA_005239495.1 Nicotiana undulata
GGATTGTGACACCCCGGTTTTGGGATTGGCCGTTGTAGATGTCTTATCATTTCATTTTGAGTTTTTCTAAGATATTATTATTATTTCTCTGCTGTGAAACAATTGAAGGGATTTGGAAGGCTCAGTAAAGTTTTGAGAGTTACTAGTGTGGGAAGTTTTACGTTATTTCATGTTTGTTATGTCTTTATTCTCCGCATTCTTAAAATTTCGCTATTTTTATTAAGTAATGATTACAGGATTTTTGTTGGGAATTTGTTGAAAGTGACGAACCATCGTTTCGTTCAGTATTAAATGATTTTAAATTACTATTGCAAGTATACGTTGGCTGGCCTAGCGGGTTCAACGTTAGGCGCAGTCACGGCCCAAAGGGTGGAAATTTGGCTCGTGACAATCGCATAGGTGAGTCCGCGATCGCATAGAGTGAAGTTTAAGGCCCCTGTTTGGCACACTGTGCGAATGCACCTACAGGGACGCGATCGCACTGCTTCATCCAGCTGTGCTATGTGAACGCACAATACCCCATTCGCGATCGCATTGTTTGAATCAGGCATGGGGTAGGGGAGGTCAATACACTGTGCAATTGCACCCCTCCCCATGCGAACGCACTATCCATCCCATCCTTACCCTATGCGATCGCATAGGTATTCCGCCCAGCTATTATAAATACCTTTTAAAAACCGGACATAACCCTTTCTTCTCCAAATTTTCGAGGTTCCAGCCCTAAAAACGATTTTTTTTCAACAATCTTCCTCCCCAATTCATAGGTAATCAATTCCAAACTTTGTTCTTTCAATTCCTTACTATTTTGCATCACTCTTAAAACAAAAACAAAGAATTTTCATGGTAAAAATTGCCGGTTTGGGTAGAATTAGGGAGTTTTTTAAAAATCGAATTTTTATATCAAATTAAGGCCGGATTTCAAAACTAATAGCATATTTGGGTTCATGGGTAAATGTAATTTGGTCCGATCCCCGAGATTAGACCAAGCGGCCCCGGGTCGGGTTTTTACTTTTTCTGAGAAAACTTAGGAAAAATTATGTTTTTCAATAAAGTTAGTTCCTTTAACATTAGTTAATGATGTTAAGTTAATTTTGATTAGATTCAAGCAAGTTAGAGGTGAATTCAAAAGGAAAAGAAATAATTGAGCAGTGAGTGGCCTGCGAAATTGAGGTAAGTGTTTGGCCTAACTTTAGCTTGAGGGAATAGGTCTCCCCACTTGTTTGTTATGTGAATTGCATGGGCGTGGTGTATAGGTGTGGTGACGAGTATCTATGCACCACCCAAATTGTTTGTTAAACATGATCTCCTTTCCCCACTTATTTTATCATTATCTTAATTGTTATATGTTCATTATTGTTTCTATGACTATTTGGCCTTGTTGATTTGTTGTTAGATATTGTTGTGACTATTTGGAAAGAGTATTGGTTGTTTGAGCTGGCTTCCTTGTGATATAAAAATTGTTGAGAGGTTTGGTATTGTATTTACGAAATAAATATATATACTTCGATATTCTTGTTGGTTCATGGTTGAGAGGATATGGATGAAGTTATGAGAAAAATGCAGTTTATTATTTATAATTGTTGAGACAAAAATATTGTGAAGGGCTTGGCCTGAATTGTGAAATATATGAATAAATTGATATGATGTGTCTGGTGGGAGCGGGTGGCACGCCTCAACAAGGAGTGATAAGGGTGGACAGGTTGGATCGGGTTGCACGCCGCAACAGGAGTAATAAGTGTGATATTTTAGGGAGGATCAATAAGGGAGGACAAGTGGGAGCGGGTTGCACGCCGCAACAAGGAGAGATAAGGGAGGACATTTATATTTTCCTGATCTTTAAAGGAAAAGAAATTAAAAGTTTTGAAAAGTTAAAATGTCTATTTTACTACTCTTTAAATATTTTAGCACTATTTTTATTCAAAGTTAAAGTTTGAAAATTCGGAAATTTATTTGAGAATTTGTTATAGTTGAGATATTTTATTTTGTTGCAACACTTATTTATCTATTTGTTTAGATTTCTTTCTTGCTTTATCATTTATTGTTGTTATCGATTATATTGTTGAAGCCCCGCCTTAGCCTCGTCACTACTTCGCCGAGGTTAGGCTCGACACTTACTCAGTATATGAGGTCGGATGTACTGATACTACACTCTGTGCGCTTTTGCACAGATCCAGGTACTAGTCAGCAGTAGAGGATTTCAGGACGACTACCTATTCATTTGGAGACACGAGGTACATCTGCCGGCGTTCGCAGATTCCGAGAAACTTCTCCTATTTTTACATACACTGTTTTATATTATTCAGAACAGTTACACTATTTCTTTCAGCCATTGTTTGTAGTATTCTTTAGTAGTTCGTGGATTGTGACACCAGACCATGTGGTAGCCTTAGCGTTATTTATATAATTAGTTCGTGGTTCATTTCATTTAGTTGGTCATTATTATTATTTTGTTTTAAGGTTGTTGGAAATTATTATTTTTATTAAGTCCATTTTAAATTGATTTATTTATGCTGAAGTAATTAATTAAGGAAATTAGTTATTCGATTTCTAACATTGGCTTGCGTAGAAAGTGTGGTGTTAGGATCCATCACGATCACTAAGGTTGGGAATTTGGGTCGTGACAAGTTGGTATCAGAGCACTAGGTTTGCTTAGGTCTCACAATTCACGAACAAACTTGGTAGAGTCTGAAGGATCGGTACAGAGACGTCTGTACTTCTCTCTCAGAGGCTATGAAGTTAGGAACAATTTCGCTTCTATTCTACCATTGATGATTGAACCTGTCTATTCTTGTCCTCTCACAAATCTCGACAACAAGAAAAACATCTACAACCGGACAAGAGATGAAGCCCCAATGATAGCTACGATTAAGGGAAGAGACAGAAGCATAGCTCAGTATAAAGCTCGAACATCAGCACCTATTGTAAAGTCTCAATTGAATCTAGACGCGAAGGTTCTAGCTTAGTCGGTATATGTTGGACTAGTCCATATCCCATAAGGATTTATAGTTACTCCAGTATTGCATAACAAGGGAATAGTTGAAAGCAACGAGGTTGATTTATATGAGCTATGAAGCTTAACATGGTGGAGTATCAATCATTGTGACCTATGACTTCGTGCCAAATAGGGAAGTCCACCGTCAAGGATTAAATTGCGGGGTCATGTGTTATATCGGTTTTGGCTTGGAATGTATCCTGAGATTTTTAAAGAGATAAAGCTGGGACTCGCGGTATGTTTGCCTCTTTAATAACCCTACACCTCAGTACCAAAGGAGTTATATAACCAACTTTAAATCTGCAGAAGGTTTACTATGCGTAGAAGTCACAGTTGCGGATTTTGGGGTGCTCCAGAGGGAGTACAATGATTAGCAAGCTTCTAGATTACATGGTTCGTGCCAAGATTTATCGATATAGAGCTCTACTTTTGTGATCATTGTGTGTGTATAGAGCTGAGAGTTACCCCAAAATAATAATGAAAAGTATATGAATAAAGGGGGTAGCTCAGCAGTGTTGAGTCCACATGGTAAAAGAAGAAATTGGCCGCTGGTGTATGTGGAAAGCCTGCGAAGAGGATGATAAGCCAATGCAACCTCAATTACCTAACTCAGTTCTCATAAATGCTTTTGAAAGAGTTTGTTTCTCGGACTCTCCATAATACGTGGCACATCGGGTTTGAACGGTTGCGTCAGGTCATATAAAGGTGTCGGAATATGCCATCATGTTTGATAAGTTAGCCCGTCATACTCCTACTTCGGTTCATATAGCCAGATAGCAAGTTCACAAAATCATTAAAGGACTCAAATATGATTGTAAATGTTTTGTACGACTCAGAGCAGGTTGATACTTCATTTCGGCTAGTGGTAGAAATTGTCCTAGACTTGGGAGAGTCATATTTCATCAGAACACTCAAGCTACGTGCCCCACTGCAATTATAACTCAACTTACATGACCAGTGTAACGACCCGACCGGTCAGTTTGCGTATTTAGGACCCCGTTCCCCTAAATGAGACTTCCCATAGCAGCTTCGTGTGATTTGTGACTTGCGAGGACAGGTGGTTCGAGATTTTGAAGTGTTTAGAGAGCTATAGGAACACTTGGTTCCTTAAGGTTGGCCTTTTTGGCCAAGTTTGACTTCGGTCAACATTTTGAGCAAACGACCTCGGAACCAAGTTCCAATTGCTCCAGTAGCTTCGTATGATTATTTCGGACTTGGGCGTGTGTTCGGAACGGGTTTATGATGGCCCGGGAGCATTTCAGCGCCCAATATAGAAATAAGAATTTCCTTAAGTTGAAATTTGGTTTGGAACGTGATTTTATGTTATCGAGGTCCGAACGGAATTCCAAGACCGGGAATAGTTCTGTTATGTCATTTATGGCTTGCCTGCAAAATTTGGTGTCATTTCGAATAATATAGGTTGGTCCGGCGCATTGTTATAGAAATTAAGAACTTGAAGTTCTTAAGTTATGATTCTAGGGGTTTTGGAGTGTGATTTTGAGTTTTAGCGTTGTTTTGGGCGTTCCGCAGACTCGAGTGAGTCCGTATTATGATTTGAGACTTGTTGGTATATTTTGACAAGGGCTCGGGTGGGCCCAAGTGCCTCTCGGGCACCAAACGCGGCTAAAAACTAGCTGATGCAACTGCTGGTGCACCTGATCTGGTGTGACCGCAGGTGCGGTTGCCCAGACGCAGATGCGGGACCACTCTTGCGGTCCTAGGCATCGCAGGTGCGGCCCAAGGTGAGGCCCCCCTCTTTCCGCAGGTGCGGTCTCCACTCCGCAGGTGCGCTCCCAGCCTCCCATGCTCATTTCTGAGGTGCGAGCCTCTTCTCGCAGGCGCGGGACCGCAGGTGCGGAACCCCTGTAAGTTTAGGCAGTGTACTCCTTTAAAACACGGGATTTTACCCATTTCTTCAATTATTCACCTCCATTAAAGACTTGAGAGCTTGGAGAAAGAGGTTCCACGACCTAGCTACTGATAAGGTAAGTTAATTCCACTCCAATACTAGCTTAATACATGGATTTCTAATTGAATTAACTACTAAATCATTGGAAAATTAAGATTTGGGTAGTAACCTAGGGTTTTTGAGGAAATTGATGAATTACCCATTTATTGCTATGAATTCAAGTAGAAACCGTATATTATCGATCCTTAGTCTATGGGTGAGTGATTCCTTCGAGAATTTTTGAAATTCGAGCGTGCGGGGCCGGGGGTTGAACTTTTGGAATTTTTCAAGAATGTTGAATTTTTTAATAAATAGGATAATTTCCCTACTTTGAGCATGAATTGATATCATTGTACAATATTTGGCTAGTTGCGAGTCCTCGGGTGTAGAGTTCAGAGTTTCGGGCGCGTCCTTGGTCCGTGAGGTAGATTTGACACGAGGTGAGTCTCCCTTCTAACCTTGTAAGAGAGAATTGTCCCCTTAGGTGTTATATATGCTGTGAGTAATTGTATTGGGGGCTACGTGCGTACAAAGTGATGAGAGTCCGTACGTAGCGACTATTATGATATGTCGGGTAGTCTTAGGGCCCACAAGCATGTTGTTACGTGCCTTGTATGTATCTTTAGGCATACTTTGAGTTGCTTATTACTTTCGGAGTAGCATGAAAGAAATGGTGGAAAGTTACATTTGAATTGACAGTCAATTAACCCCTGTTACGAGTATAGCCTCTACTGAGCTTGTTGATAAATTCGGTAAATGTGTCAGCCCCCGAGTCGCAGGTATGATTCGCGAGCGGGGGAAGCTTTATGATAATTCGGTAAATATGTCAGCACCCGAGTCGCAGGTATGATTCCCAAGCGGGGGAAGATTTATGATAATTCGGTAAATGTGTCAACACCCGAGTCGCAGGTATGATTCGCGAGTAGGGGAAGCTTTATGATAATTCGGTAAATATGTCAGCACCCGAGTCGTAGGTATGATTCGCGACCGGGGAAAGCTTTATGATAATTCGATAAATGTGTCAGCACCCGAGTCGCAGGTATGATTCGCGACCGGGGGAAGCTTTATGATAATTCGGTAAATATGTCAGCACCCGAGTCGTAGGTATGATTCGCGACCGGGGGAAGCTTTATGATAATTCTGTATAAGTATGTCAGCACCTGACTCGCACGTATGATTCGCGAGCGGGGGAAGCTTTACGACTATTCTGCGCCTGGATATTTCTTTTACGACTCCGACCGTTTGTCTTATTCTTAGGTGCGCACGACCATTTGGTACTGTTTCAGTGATATAGACTTGATCGATATTTGGGGGAACAAGAAGTGGAAAATGTTATTTACTTTCAGTATTTACTTGGGTTTTTGTGCCTTACACATATTTGTTGTACACGGTCATACATGCCTACTGTTTTCATTATATCCTATTATATTCTACTAGTGGACCTTAGTGAGTGTCAAGTCGACCTCTCGTTACTACTTCTTCGAGATTAGACGGGATACTCACTGGGTACATATTTATTTATGTACTCATTCTGCACTTTTGTGCTTTACTGTATAGGTTCCGAGGCTAGTGCTTCTGGTTATCATACCGGAGCTAGATATTGACAGTAGCGGACTTGACTTCACGGTGAGTTGCTTCCCCTGACGATCCTCAGCAGCACCATGGAGTTTCTTTTGGTTTATGTTCTCGTCTACTTATTTCAGACAATGAGATTGTATATTGTGATCTTTTGTATGTCCAGTTAGTAGGCCCGTGATACTCGTGACACTAGTTCCTGGCACACACGTAGTAGTTATCATGGATTCTAGCATGTATATAATTTCTGGCTCGCGCCTTTTTACGACTGCTTTTAGGTTAAAACTGGTTAATTATCTTTTGATATTATGTTTCAAACCTTATAATTTGGTATATGATGAATTATTTAATCAAATAAAAAGGAACCCTTGGTTAGATAAGTGTTGGCTTGCCTGACCCCACTGTTGGGCGCCATCACGACCTGAGTTAGGATTTTGGGTCGTGATAACATGGTATCAGAGCTCCAGGTTCACGTAAGTCTCATAAGTCACGGGCAGGCCCAGTAGAGTCTTGCGGATCGGTACGGAGATGTCTGTACTTATCTTCAGGAGGCTATAGGGTGTTAGGAAACCTCTCTTTATTCTATATTCTATCGTGCAATCGATGATGCACTAAAACCCATTCTTCTATTCTCTCACAGATGGTGAGGACGCGTGTTTCCGATGTCCCTGACTCGGGAGATGCTGCTACTTTCGCCGTCCGAGGCCGGGGGAAGGCACCGACCCGAGGTAAGGGACGAGGGCGTCCCAGAGCTATTCCGGTTCCACTACTAGAGGATCCTATCATAGGGGAGCAGGACGAGGTGCCCCCAGCAGATCAATCTCTAGTGGACTTCATGACGGCGCCAGGCTTCTAGGAGGTTATGGGTCGTATGATGAGATTCATGGACACTATGTCCCAGGCTGGTTTATTTCCAACAGATCCTGCCACTTCAAAGGTGGGAGGGGGAGTTCAGACCCCTACCGCCCAGGCCCTAGGACGGACATCAACAGTACATCATACCCCGGGTACACTACCCGTGGGTAGGGTCCAGCCTGTAGCAGCAGCACCCGAGCCTAGACTAGCTGCGGATGGCGATCAATAGAAGATGTTAGATAGATGGACTCGATTGTTCCCTCCAGTCTTCGGGGGTGAGCGAGGCGATGATGCCCAGGACTTTAGTGATAGGTGCAGGGACAGACTGCACAACATGAGGATCCTAGCGTCCAATGGAGTGGATTTCACCACATTTCAGTTAGAGGGCAGAGCTCGCATGTGGTGGCAGTCCTATATACTCAGCAGAACAGTAGACTCTGTCACTTGGGAGCAGCTCACGTAGATGTTTCTGGACAGATATATACCACCCTCTGAGAGGGAAGAGTTGCGGCGTCAGTTTGAGCAGCTAGAGCAGGGGCAGATGTCAGTGACAGATTATGAGGCCAAATTTTCAGAGTTGTCACGCCATGCACTTATGATACTACCTACAGATGCTGAGAGAGTGCGGAGGTTCGTGGCTGGGTTGCATCCAGGTATTAGAGCCACCATGCTCCGAGAGGTGGAGATGGGTACTCCTTATCAGCTCGTTGTAGATATTGCTCGCAGGATTGAGGGTTATCGGTCGAGGAGCAGGGAGCGGGGTCAGCAAGACAAGAGGGATAGGTTCTCTGGAGATTTCAAGGATGGCCCAGTTAGGAGTAGAGGTCAGTTTGGGGGTGGTCAGCCCAACAGGCCTTCATATTCAGAACCTCCACAACCTCCCCGAGGTGTTCCAGTGAGGCCTCAGTTCAGTGCCATGCTAGAGCGCTCCTACCGTCCTCCAGCTATTCAAAGTTCACCCAATTGTTACTCCAGTCGCCATAGATCCTCCAGTTCTTATTTCAGTGCTATGCTAGAGGGTTCACATTGCTCTCCGGCAATTCAGGATTCTCCTTCTTCGGGACAGCAGGATATGCCACCTGTGAGATGTTACGAGTGCGAAGATTTGGGCCATGTGAGGAAGGGTTGTCCCAGGTTTCACGGCAAGACAGTGCTGCAGGGTTATCAGCCTATGAGTCCAGCACCAGCAGTCCGACCACCTAGAGGTGGAGGACAGGTCAGCAGGGGTCATCTTAAAGGGGGAGGCCAGCCACAAGGGGGTCAGTTAGCTCCTGTTCACTCTGGGGGAGCTAAGTATTCAGATGCTCCAGCTAGATTTTATGTTATTCCGGCCAGATCAGATGCAGTGGACTCAGATGCCGTGATCACAGGTATTATCTCCGAAAGTGGTAGAGAGGCTTCAATATTATTTGATCCAGGATCCACTTATTCGTATGTTTCAGCTCTATTTGCTTATTTTCTGGATGTCCCTCGTGAGTCTTTGGGGTCTCTTATATATGTGTCCACCCCTGCGGGCGATTCTGCGCTCGTAGATCAGGTCCATCGGTCTTGTGTGATTACCTTTTGTGGGTTCGAGACTAGAGCGAACCTTTTGTTGCTCGACATGGTTGATTTCGAGGTTATTCTAGGCATGGATTGGCTATCTCCTTATCATGCCGTACTGGATTGCCATGCCAAGACAGTTACTTTAGCCATGCCTGATTCGCCTAAGCTGGAGTGGAGGGTTTCCTCAGTTAGTGCATCCAGCCGAGTCATTTCCTTCATGAAGGCTCGACGTATGGTCGAGAAGGGTTGTTTTGCTTACCTTGCTTATGTGCGGGACACCACCGCCGAGTCCCCGACTATTGATTCAGTGCTAGTTGTTCGAGTGTTTGCCGATGTATTTCCTTCAGACCTTCCAGGCATGCCTCCAGATCGAGACATTGATTTCTGCATTGATTTAGCTCCAGATACTCAGCCTATTTCCATTCCCCTATACCGTATGGCTCCTAAGGAGTTGAAGGAGTTGAAGGAGCAGCTTAAGGAGTTGTTGGCTAAGGGGTTCATCAAGCCGAGTGTATCACCCTGGGGTGCTCTGATGAGTGGCAATTTTACCACTCATTTTAGCCTCTTTTCAGTAGATTTTGTGCTGCTCAATGGGTATTTAAGGTTACTATCAGTGTATAATTGCTCTATTTGCAGGAAAATGATGCCATGAAGTGGTTAAGGTCAAATTGGAGTGAAATTGAGCAAAAAGAGAGTAAAGAAGAGAAAAGAGGGGAGCAATGGCCAAATGTGATCGCATATGAAACATGCGAATCGCATTTCGAGCCCAGAGATCGCATACCGCAACAGAAAGTTGAGTCAAGCTTAATGAGTGAAATGCGGTCGAATATGAGATCGCATATCTAAAATGCGGTTCGCATTTGAGTCGCATCACCATCTGATGCCTGAAGCTACANTCCAGTTCTATTCGTGAAGAAAAAGGATGGGTCTATGCGGATGTGTATTGATTACCGCCAGTTGAATAAGGTGACCATTAAGAACAAGTATCCTCTGCCGCGCATCGATGATTTGTTTGACCAGCTACAGGGTGTTCGGGTGTTTTCTAAGGTTGATTTGAGATCGAGTAATCATCAGTTGAAGATTCGAACCTCAGATGTTCCGAAGACTTCATTTTGTACCAGATATGGCCACTATGAGTACCTAGTGATGTCCTTTGGCTTGACTAATTCCCCAGCCGCATTCATGGACTTGATGAATAGGGTATTCAGGCCGTATATTGATTCCTTCATCATTGTCTTCATTGATGACATCTTGATTTACTCACGGAGTCTGGGTGAGCACGAGCAACATTTGAGAGTTGTGCTCCAGACCTTGTGGGAACATAAGCTATATGCTAAGTTCTCCAAGTGTGAGTTCTGGTTGGATTCCGTGGCATTCTTGGGGCATGTGGTATCCAGAGAGGTTATGAAGGTTGATCCTCAGAAGATTGAGGCAATTCAGAGTTGGTCGCGTCCTACTTCAGCTACAGAGATCAGGAGCTTTTTGGGCCTAGCAGGCTATTATTGCCGATTTGTGGAGGGGTTTTCCTTGATTGCATCTCCATTGACTAGATTGACTCAGAAGAATGCCCCATTCCGATGGTCTGACGAGTGTGAGGCGAGCTTTCAGAAGCTCAAGGCGGCATTGACTTCAGCACCAATTTTGGTATTGCCTTCCGATTTTGGAATGTATACAGTGTATTGCGATGCTTCACGCGTTGGGTTGGGATGTGTGTTGATGCAGGACGGGAGAGTTATTGCTTATTCTTCGCACCAGTTAAAGGTTCGTGAGAAGAATTACCCTGTGCACGACTTAGAGCTGGCGGCGATTGTTCATGCTCTAAAGATTGGGAGGCACTACTTGTATGGAGTATCCTGTGAGGTTTATACAGACCACCGCAGTTTGCAGCACTTATTCAAGCAGAGAGATCTTAATTTGAGGCGGTGCAGATGGCTTGAGTTGTTAAAATATTATGATATCACCATTCTTTATCATCGGGGCAAGGCAAATGTGGTAGCAGATGCCTTGAGCAGGAAGGCGGAGAGTATGGGTAGCTTGGCTTACATTGCATCAGGGGAGAGACCTCTAGCCTTGGACATTCAGTCTTTGGCTAATCGCTTTCTGAGATTAGATCTTTCGTAGCCTTGTCGAGTTCTTGCATACGTGGTTGCTCAGTTTTCGTTATTGGGAGAGATTAAGGCTCGATAGTTTGATGATCTGTACTTAGTAGAGCTTCGGGAGACAGTGATTCAGGGCAAGGACAAGGAGGTTGCCATTGGAGAGGATGGTGTCTTGAGACTTCAAGGCCGCTTATGTGTTCCTAATGTTGATGGCCTGAGGGAGAGGATTCTAGAGGAGGAACACAGCTCTCGGTATTCTGTTCATCCTGGTGCTATGAAGATGTATCGCGATTTGAGGCAGCATTTCTGGTGGAGGCGGATCAATAGGGGCATTGTGGAGTATATGACTAGGTGCCTTAATTGCCAGCAGGTGAAGTATGAGCATCAGAGGACAGGAGGCCTACTTCAGCAGATGCCCATTCCTTAGTGGAAGTGGGAGAGCATCACTATGGACTTTGTGGTGGGATTTCCTTGGACTTTGCGGAAGGTTGACGCGGTTTGGGTCATTGTGGATAGACCAAATCGGCACATTTCATTCATGTGGCTACTACTTACACATCTGAGAGGCTAGCCTAGATCTACATCCGGGAGATAGTCCGGTTGCATGGTGTGCCGGTGTCCATTATATCAGATCGGGGTCCTTAGTTCACCTCGCACTTCTGGAGAGCATTACACAGTGAGATTGGCACTCAGATAGATCTCAGCTCAGCATTTCACCCTCAGACTGATGGCCAGTCGGAGCGTACAATTCAGATATTGGAGTACATGCTCAGGGCATGTGTGATTGACTTTGGTGGTCACTAGGAGTAGTTCTTTCCTTTGGCTGAGTTTGCGTACAATAATAGTTACCAGTCCAGCATTGAGATGGCTCCATTTGAGGCTTTGTATGGTCGGCGGTGTCATTCTCCTATCGGGTGGTTTGAGCCTGGCGAGGCTAAGTTATATGGTTCGGATCTGGTGAGAGATGATTTGGAGAGGGTAAGGTTAATTAAGGAGAGGCTCCGCACAGCACAGTCCAGACCGAAGAGTTACGCAGATAAGAGGGCGCGTGATGTAGCATTTATGGAGGGAGATAAGGTTCTGCTGAAGGTTTCGCCGATCAAGGGCATTATGAGATTCGGGAAGAAGGGCAAGCTGAGCCTAAGATTTATTGGTCCTTTCGAGGTATTGAGGCGAGTTGGAGAGGTTGCTTATGAGCCAGATTTACTTCCCAGTTTATCAGGAGTTCATCCGGTCTTTCATGTATCCATGCTCCGGAGATATCACGCTGACTTCTCTCATGTGGTTGATTTCAGCACTATTCATTTGGATGAGAAGTTGAGCTACGAGGAGGAGCCAGTTGCTATTATTGATAGGCAGGATTGCCAGTTGAGGTCCAAGAGAATTTCTAAAGTAAAGGTCTAGTGGAGGGGCCAGCCAGTTGAGGAGTCAACTTGGGATTCCGAGGAGGGCATGCGCAGCAGATATCCACATCTTTTCAGCATTTCAGGTATGATTCTAGACCATTCGAGGATGAATGTTTGTTTAAGAGGGGAAGAATGTAACGACCCGACCGGTCATTTTGCGTATTAGGACCCCGTTCCCCTAAGAGACTTCCCATAACGGCTTCGTGTGATTTGTGACTTGCGGGGACAGGTGGTTCGGGATTTGGAAGTGTTTAGAGTGCTATAGGAACACTTGGTTCCTTAAGGTTGGCCTTTTTGCCATGTTTGACTTCGGTCAAAATTTTGAGCAAACGACCTTGGAATCGAGTTCCGATAGCTCCAGTAGCTTCGTATGATAATTTCGGACTTGGGCGTGTGTTCGGAACGAGTTTATGATGACCCGGGAGCATTTCGGCGCCCAATATAGAAATAAGAATTTCCTTAAGTTGAAATTTAGTTTGGAACGTGATTTTATGTTATCGAGGTCCAAACGGAATTCCGAGACCAGGAATAGTTCCGTTATGTCATTTATGACTTGCCTGCAAAATTTGGTGTCATTCCGAGTAGTATAGGTCGGTCCGGCGCATTGTTATAGAAATCAAGAACTTGAAGTTCTTAAGTTATGATTGTAGGGGTTTGGGAGTGTGATTTTGAGTTTTAGCATTGATTTGGGCGTTCCGGAGACTCGAGCGAGTCCGTATTATGATTTGGGACTTATTGGTATATTTGGACGGGGGCTCAGGTGGGCCCAAGTGCCTCTCGGGCACCAAACACAGCTAAAAACCAGCTGATGCACCTGATCTGGTGTGACCGTAGGTGTGGTTGCCCAGACGCAGATGCGGGACCGCTCCTGCGATCCCAGGCGTCGCAGGTGCGGCCCCAGGTGAGGCCCCTTCTTTACGCAGGAGCGGAGCCGCAGGTGCGGTCTCCACTCCGTAGGTGCGGTCCCATCCTCCCATGCTCATTTCCACAGGTGCGAGCCTCTGCTCGCAAGCACGGAACCGCATGTGCGGAACCCCTGTAAGCTTAGGCAGTGTACTCCTTTAAAACACGGGATTTTACCCATTTCTTCCATTATTCACCTCAATTAAAGACTTCAGAGCTTGGGGAAAGAGGTTCCGCGACCTAGCTAATGATAAGGTAAGTTAATTCCACTCCAATACTAGTTTAATACATGGATTTTTAATTGAATTAACTACTAAATCATTGGCAAATCAAGATTTGGGTAGTAACCTAGGGTTCTTGAGGAAATTGATGAATTACCCATTTATTGCTATGAATTCAAGTAAAAACTGTATATTATCGATCCTTAGGCTATGGTTGAGTGATTCCTTTTTTGGCTAGTTGCGAGTCCTCGGGTTTAGAGTTCGTAGTTTCGGGCGCATCCTTGGTCCGTGAGGTAGATTCGACACGATGTAAGTCTCCCTTCTAACCTTGTAAGAGGGAATTGTCCCCTTAGGTGTTCTATATTTTGTGTGTAATTGTATTGGGGGCTACGTGCGTACAAAGTGACGAGAGTCCGTACGTAGCGACTATTATGATATGTCGGGTAGTCTTAGGGCCCACAAGCATGTTGTTGCGTGCCTTATATGTATCTTTAGGCGTACTTTGAGTTGCTTATTACTTTCGGAGTAGCATGAAACAAATGGTGGAAAGTTACATTTGAATTGCCAGTCAATTAACCCCTGTTAAGGTCGCAGGTATGATTCGCGACCGGGGAAGCTTTATGATAATTCTGTATAAGTATGTCAGCACCTGACTCGCACGTATGAATCGCGAGCGGGGGAAGCTTTACGACTATTCAGCGCCTGGATATTTCCTTTACGACTTCGACCGTTTGTCTTATTCCTGTGTGCGCACGACCATTTGGTATTGTTTCAGTGATATTGACTTGACCGATATTTTGGGGAACAAGAAATGGAAAATGTTATTTAGTTTCAGCCTACTATTTTCATTATATCATGTTAAATTCTACTATTAGACCTTAGTGAGTGTCAAGTCGACCTCTCGTCACTACTTCTTCGAGATTAGATGGGATACTCATTAGGTACATATTTATTTATGTACTCATGCTGCACTTATGTACTTAACTATACAAGTTCTGAGGCTGGTGCTTCTAGTTATCAGACCGGAGCTAGATATTGATGGTAGCGGACCTGACTTCACGGTGAGTTGCTTCCCCTGACGATCCTCAGCAGCACCATGGAGTTTCTTTTGGTTTATGTTCCCATCTACTTATTTTAGACAGTGGGATTGTATATTAATATCTTTTGTATGTCCAGTTAGTAGGCCCGTGATACTCGTGACACTAGTTCCTGGCACACACGTAGTAGTTATCATGGATTCTAGCATGTATATAATTTTTGGCTCGCGCCTCTTTACGGCTGCTTTTGGGTTAAAACTGGTTAATTATCTTTCGATATTAGATTTCAAACCTTATAATTTGGTATATGATGAAATATTTAATCAAATAAAAAGGAACCCTTGGTTAGATAAGTGTTGGCTTGCCTGACCCCGCTGTTGGGTGCCATCACGACCTGAGTTAGGATTTTGGTTCGTGACAACCAACTAGGGAAAAAGGGGTTGGAATGTCGAAGGTGGAGGTCAGATTCCTGGAGGTGGAGACCCAGCCTGTTGATATATTTTCTATAGTATGGATGAGGTCGTTATATCAAATGGTCCTACTACAAGAACAATCTCTAATTATTATAAAGTGATAATTTCCTGAACTTAATTCGGTTATGCGCATCTAGTATAGCACTCCTAATATACTCCACTCTCAGGTGAGCTTCGTAACTCTAAAATCTACTTATGTGAATACTTGTATTTAGAAATTCTATGGAGATAACTATGTCTATCATTACGTGTTGTAAATTTTGTTTAACGGAAAATATTTAAAGGAAGCAAAGGGAAGGTTCGGGTGGCACGATATGCATGTTACTTGTGATTCAGAATTGAGGACGAGATCCTCGCGTTTTAATATGATTTGGTATATTTAAACCGCGCTACGAGCCGCGGTGGAAGTTATGTAAGGATGAGAGCCTTATGATTGAAATTCTTGTGTTTAAATTCTCCCTTGTGAAATTAAAATTTTACTATAGTACTAATAGGGAGTCATGCGTATTAGGGTTATTCGAAAATTTCCGTATAATAACAATAATAATAATAACAATAATAATAATAATAATAATAATAATAATAATAATAATAATAATAATAATAATAATAATAATAATAATAATAATAATAATAAGTAAATAAATAAGTTATCTGTGCATAATTTGCCAGATCGTGCTATAATTATTGAGTTTTAACCTACAAGGTAAGTGCCCGCCCATGTGGCATTAAATGAGACACGTTAATTCGGGTATATAATTACAGGGTCTTCAAGCATCGTATCTCGTTATCAGTGTTGTGAAGGTTTGAAAGGAGATTATTGTTAACGTGAAGCTATTTGATAATTCTATAATTGGCTATGAACAACTATTAAAGAAATAGAGACAGTCGAGAACTAGCCTAGACCCACTACAACCATGGAAATTAGGAACTTCTTGGGTTTGGAAGGTTACTACCGTCGTCTGTGGAGATATTCTCATTTATAGCAGCCCAAATTACTAAATGTCTCATAAAGGTGCCCCATTTACATGGTCAGATGAGTGCGTGGCGAGCTTTCATAAGCTCAAGGAAGCCTTGACTTTAGGACTAGTGTTGGTGTTACTATCAGATTCGGGTTCTTTCACGGTGTATTGTGATGCTTCTCGAATTTTCCTTGGGGCAGTGTTGATACAGGATGGCAGGGTGATTGCGTATGCGTCTCGTCAGCTGAAAGTCCATGAGAAGAATCACCATGTTCATGATTTAGAGTTGGCAGCTATTGTTCATGCTTTGAAAATTTGGAGGCATTATTTTATGGCGTGCCGTGTGAGATTTTTACTAACCATCGCAGCCTTCAATACTTATTCAAGCTGAAAGATCTAAATTTGATGCAGCGGAGGTGGTTAGAGTTGTTAAAAGATTATGATGTCACTATATTGTATCACCCGGGGAAGGCCAATGTGGTGGCCGATGCATCAAGTAGAAAGGCGGTAAGTACTCGTAGTCTTGCGTATATCCCAGTTGGCAAGAGACTGTTGGCTTCAGACATTCAGACTTTGGCTAATCAGTTCGTGAGATTGGATATTTCGCCCAGTAGTGTCCTAGCTTGTACTGTCGCTCGGTCTTCTCTAATTGATCGTATCCGAGAGCGGCAGGATGATGACCCACATTTGGCGGTCCTTAGGGACACGGTTCGGCACGGTGATGCCAAGCAGGTTACAGTTGGAGATGATTGCGTTTTGAGGATGCAAGGTAGGTTGTGTGCCTAATGTCGATGGCCTCCGTGAATTGATCCTTGAGGAGGCTCACAGCTCTAAGTACTCTATTCACCTAGGTGCAACAAAAATGTAACAAGATTTGAAACAAAATTATTGGTGGAGAAGGATGAAAAAGGACATTGTGGCTTATGTGGCTCGTTGCTTAAATTGTCAGCAGATAAAATATGAGCATCAGAGACCTGGTAGTTTGCTTCAGCAGATGGAGATTTCTGAGTGGAAGTGGGATCGTATCACTATGGACTTTGTTGTTGGGATCCCACGGACTCAGAGGAAATTCGATGCAGTTTGGGTTATTGTGGATAGGCTGACTAAGTCAACACACTTCATTCCAGTGGCTAGTACTTATACTTCAGACGGTTGGCTGAGTTCTACATTCGGGAGATTGTTCGCCTTCATGGGGTGCCCGTGTCTATCATTTCTGATCGGGGTACACAGTTTACTTCGCACTTTTGGAGGGTATTTCAGCGTGAGTTGGGTACCCGAGTGGAATTGAGTACAACATTTCACCCTCAGACTGACGGACAGTCCGAGCGTACCATTCAGATATTGGAGGATATGCTCCACGCTTGTGTTATTGACTTTGGAGGCTCATGGGATCCGTTCTTGCCGCTAGCGGAGTTTGCTTATAATAATAGTTATCAGTCGAGCATTCAGATGGCTCCTTATGAGGGGTTATATGGTAGGCGGTGCAGATCGCCAGTTGGATGGTTCGAGCCAGGAGAGGCTCGGTTGTTGGGTACCGACTTAGTTCAGGAGGCCTTAGATAAGGTCAAGATTATTTAGAAGAGACTTCTTGCAGCTCAGTCTAGGAAAAACAGTTATGCCGATCGTAAAGTTCGTGACGTAGCATTTATGGTTGGAGAGAGAGTATTGCTTCTTGTGTCGCCCATGAAGGGTCTTATGAGATTTGGGAAGAAGGGTAAGTTGAGCCCTAGGTATATCGGGCCGTTTGAGATTCTTGATAAGGTGGGGGAGGTAGCTTACAGACTTGCATTGCCTCCAGGGTTATCCTCAATTCATCCAGTATTCCATGTGTCTATGCTCCGGAAATATCATGGTGACCCGTTGTAACGACCCGACCGGTCATTTTGAGATCCAGCGCGTCGTTCAGTAGTTGGGAGTCATGAACATCTTCATTTCGGGTATTGTGACTTGTGGGTATTGTTAGAGTTGAAATTTAGGGTGGTTCGGGGTTAAATTGAAAGGAAAATTCTCATTTCAGAAGCCTTAATTGAGTAAGACTGTAATTTTGAGTAAACTGTGATGGCCCAAAAGGGCATCTTATGTAAATTTAATTATGACTGTGTTCCGAGGCGCTGAAAGCTTCCGTCAATCTCACCTTGAAGTGCGTGTGCAGCCCGGGCGCGTAGCCGGGAAGCCTTTATGTGAAAACTTGATAAAGAGTTGAATTTATGATAATTAGTTGAATAAAGTTGACTTTGGTCAATATTTTTGGTGAACGGACCCAGATCCGTGATCCGACGGTCCCGGAAGGTCCGTAGGAAAATATGGGNAAAAAGGTTCAATATGTGTTATTTAAGTTATCTTTGAAAATTGGTAAGAAACAGACTTGATTTGGCGGGTTTCGGATCAAAATGAGAAAATTGGAGTTAATGAAATTTTTAGGATTTTTAAAGAATTTGAAATTTGGCTTGAAATGTGATTTTATGTTCCCGAGGTCCGAATGAAATTCCGAGACCGGGAATAGTTCCGTTATGTCATTTATAACTTGTCTGCAAAATTTGAAGTCATTCCGAGTAGTATAGACCGGTTCGGCGCATTGAAGTGAATTTTAGAATTTCTTAAGTTCTTAAGTCGATTCAATTTGGTTTTGTGATTGAATTTTGAGTAAACGATCTCGGAATCAGGATCCGAAGGTTCCAGCAGGTTCGTGTTATGATTTCGGAGTTGGGAGCCCGATCGGAAGTGAATTCGGATGTCCGGAGGTCATTTTGAAGTCATTTGGCTAAAGATAGAAATTTGAAGGTTTTTGAGAAGTTTGACCGAGAGTTTGACTTTTTGATATCGGGGTCGGATTCCAATTCTGAAAGTTGGAGCAGGTCCATAATGTCGAATATGACGTGTGTGCAAAATTTGGGGTCAATCGGACGTGATTTGATAGGTTTCGACATCCGATGTAGAAGTTGAAATTTCAAAGTTCATAAAGTTTGAATTTTAGTACGATTCAAGATTTCGGCATTGTTTGATGTGATTTGAGGCCTCGAGCGAGTTCGTATCATGTTTTGGGACATGTCGGTATAATTGGTTAAGGTCTCGAGGGCCTCGGGTGGATTTCGGAAGGTTAACGGAATGAATTTCGGACAAAAGAAAGAAGGAAAATTGCAGAAAATTTCTGCAGATTTTGGACAGCAATTAGTGCGCGAGGAGCCTACTTTGGAAGCTTATATATCGAAATCTATAAGGAATCTGAAAATGTGCAAAACATGAAAGTTGTAGCCCTTATAATCTAGTTTTCCGAATTTTAAACCATGCATCATTTTGACATTTGTACTGAAATGTATGATCGGTTGAAGGTGGCTGGTCGAGCAGTTTCGATAGAATTTTCAGATGCACAGGGCCGACTTTAGAAGCTCATATCTCGAGATATATAAAGAGTTATATGGTGTACAACCTATCAAATTAAAGATCTTCGAGTCTAGTTTCTAAATCCTTAAACCGTTTGTTATTTGGATATTTCTACAAGACGTTATGGGTCGTGACACCCGTCCTACGTGTTAGATTTCAGCTCTATCCAGTTGGACAAGGACTTGACTTATGAGGAAGAGCTGGTAGCTATTCTAGACCGGCAGGTTCGTCAGTTGAGATCTAAGAGTTATCCTTCAGTTCAAGTGCAGTGGAAAGGCCAACCCGTTGAGGCAGCTATTTGGGAGTTTGAGTCGGACATGCAGCGTAGATACCCACACTTGTTCGCCAATTCAAGTAATTTTCTATGTTCGTTCGAGGACGAACGTGTGTTTTAGAGGTGGAGATTGTGATGAAACAAGGGGTCATTTTATAAAATTAGACTTTGTTCCATGCTTAATAGCCATAAAAGACTAAAATTAAATACCTCGATTTGTTTGCGCAGTCCGGGTGTGAAACCGAAAAGAATTTATGTGAAGAAATAGTGATTTTTAGAATTTTAATTTGACAAAAGTTGACTTTGGTCAACATTTTGAGTAAACGGAGCCGGATCTATGTTTCGACTATCCCAGGAGGTCCGCAGTAAAATATGGGACGCGGGAGTATGTCCGGAAATGAATTCCGAGGTCCCAAGCCTTAGAAATCAATTTTTGAAAGAAATTGTTTTGCTGAAATGTTTATGAATTAAAGAAAAGAAATAATGCTAAAAATCATTTGTATTGGGTCCGTATTTTGGTTCCGGAGCCCGATACAGCTTTGTTATGATATTTAAAGATTAACTGTGAAATTTGGTGAAAATCAGAGTTCGTTTGACGTGATTCAGACATCCAGTTGAGAAATTATGATCTTTAAGAGTTCTTGTTGGAAACGATGAGTTATGAGGTTTAATTCATAGATTTACATGTTATTTTCATAATTTTATCGCACGAGCAAGTCCATATGATATTTTTAGACTTTCTTGCATGATTCGTTTAGAGCCCCGAGGGCTCAGGTGAGTTTCGGGCAGGCCACAGGGTGATTTTCACTTGGTAAGAACTGCTAGTTTTTCGTTTCTGGTGTCCAGGCATATTGCTCTATGCGATCGTGTCATGACCCAAAATCCAAGGTCGTGATGGCACCGGACACCACTGTAAAGACAAATAAGTAAAGACAACAGTCTATTTTCCACTTTAATAAAATATATCCCCAAATACATCCCAGAACCCGGTGTCACAAGTACATGAGCAATTTCTAAGACTTTTTACACAATACTACAAAGCTTGTCAGAAATACAAGTTGGACAAAGACTTTAAAATAAAACAAATACAATACATAGAGGAAGACTCTGCCGGCTGCGGATCTCCTCCGGATGATGCAGCTCGCCTAAGTCTTCAAACCAGTCTCATCGATATGAAGGTACTTGTGCAACAAAATGCACAGCAAGTGTAGCATGAGTACGAAAACAACGTGTACTCAGTAAGTATCCCGCCTAACCTCAGAGAGGTAGTGATGAGAGGTCGACTTGACACTCACTAGGGTCCATGTCACGACCAAAATTCCCACCCTTTGGGCCGTGACTGCGCCTAACGTTGAACCCGCTAGGCCAGTCAACGTATAACTTGCAATAGCAATTTAAAAATCATTTAATGCTGAACGAAACGATAGTTCGTCACTTTCAACAAATTCCCAACAGAATCCTGTAAGCATTGATTAATAAAAATAATGAAACTTTACGAATGCGGAGAATAAAGACATGACCAACATGAAATAACGTAAGACTTCCCACACTAGTAACTCACAAAACTTTACTGAGTCTTCCTAATCACTTCAACTGTTTCACAGCAGATAAATAATAATATTATCTTAGAAAACTCAAAATGAAATGATAAGACATCTACAACGAACAATCCCAAAACCGGGTGTGTCACAATCTCACGGACTAGCTACTAGAATACTAAATACAAGTCTGGAAATGAAAATATAACACTGTCTTGGAAATAAGAAGAAAGACAATGAAACGGTAAAGGAGAGAAGCCTCGGGATCCACGAACGCCAGTGTATACCTCGAAGCTCTGACGTGGACTGAAGGTATCTCCCTCAGAACGCTCCACGGGGTCCGGTAGCAGGGTCTGCACAACACAAGGAAGTGCAGTGTAGTATCAGTACAACCGACCCCATGTACTGAGTAAGTGCCAAGCCTAACCCCGGCCGAAGTAGTGACGAGGCTAGACTTAGCATAATACGACCACCTGTCCTAGTCTAAGCAGATATATGAACAAGAAATAACCGATAATGAAGACAAGTATGATCAAATAGAAGAGACATGGGAACAAATAGGGGAAACATACTAACGGGGCAGCAATAATATCGGAAATTAAGCGATAAAATAAGATATGCGTACATACTGGGGATACAAGAAAAACTACATCAAATTCACAACAGTACAGTGAGAATGCGGCTGGAAAGTAAAAACAGAAATCGAAGAAAACAACTATCAGTATACGGAAATCAATCAAATAACAGAGCACGGCATGTCCCCTCGTGCGTAATCTCAAATATCAAATCGGCACGGCATGTCCCCTCGTGCATATATAACAATATCACAACATCACAACACGGCATGTCCCCTCGTGTGTATATAATAAATATCAATCGGCACGGCATGTCCCCTCGTGCATATATATAAATATCAACACTCGGCACGGCATATCTCCTCGTGCATAACAATAACATCACCCCTCTTCCTTACCAGAACAGTATAAATATCAATGGCAAGGAAATTTCAATATAATAGAAATGCAAGACAATAATGCTCAACGAGGGGGTACATATCAATATTAAACACACAATTGCCCGGCAAGGGTCTCAGCTATACCAATCTCAACAGAGTATTTTTTTGTCAACAAATATTCATCCTCAACACAATTTACGTCTTATTCCTTCACCACAACCAACAACATACTATTACAAATAATGACAATTTCATAATATAAAAGTCATGGAAGAAAAGCTACGATTACTATCACGTTAGACTCACGGTCATGCTAGACTCTCATCACATAGGTACTCGTCACTCTACCTATGCAACGAACATGCTTAACAAGTAAACACATAGCAAACAATACCTATTCCCTCACCGAAGTTAGGCAAGTCACTTACCTCGGTCCAAAGTATAGCAATCAACCCTCTAAGACCGCTTTTCCTTTTGAATTCAACTCCGTAACGATATTATCTAGACATATTAAACTCAAGTATATCAATAACAACTCAATAACTCAAACCCATAGCCTAATTGCCCATTTCTAATCATTCTTCCTAAAATTCCAAAATTTGACCCCGGGCCCACGTGGTTGAAACTCGAGGTTCGGACCAAAACCCGATCACCCATATCCCCACGATTAAGAATATACAATTTTTTTTAAGATTCGACCCCAAATTGGGATTGAATCACCCAATTTTCCCAAAAACCTAACACTACCCAAAAACCCAATTTCCCACTTTGATTTCATGTTTTTAGGCCTAGAATCTAGTGATTAATGATGGAAAAGGGAAGAAGACGATGTAGAAAATACTTATCCACGAGGCTATGGAAGAAGAATTGGCTTAGAGGTCCTCAACAGAGGTTGGAGAAGAAGAAGGAGGCTGAAAATAATGAAATCCCGTGTAGAGTGTTCTGTTTTTGGACTTTCTAAATAACTGGGCGAAAATGTACATTGCGATCGCGGGAATGGGAATGCGAACGCGGAGAGTCTGGTTCACATGCACTGCGATCGTGGCTGAAAGAATGCGATCGCGAAGAAGAGCCTGGGATCCCCCTTCACTGCGATCGCGAAGACGTGAGTGCGATCGCATAGCCCAAGGACCCCATCTTGCGCGATCGCGAACTAGACCCTGCGATCGCGGAGAGTACCTAGCCAGCCCCTGCCCAGACATCCTATACCTCTATGCGATCGCGAACAGTGCTATGCGATCGCATAGAGGAACTGACCTCCCCCTTCACCTATCTCTATGCGATCGCAGATAGACCTACGCGATCGCATAGAGCAAAACCTGAAACACCAGCAACAGCAACTTACACCAGATTTTTTTGACTTTTTAACACCCCGTTAGTTACTCAAAACTCACCCGAGCCCTCGGGGCTCAAAACCAAAAATACACACGTCTCCCAATACATCCTACGGACTTGTTCAAGCTTTTAAATCATTAAAATATCATCAAAAACCACGAATCAAACCTCAAGATCCAATTAATCAAACTTAAGAACTTTAAAATTCTAGAATTCACTTCAATACGCCGAACCGGCCTAAACTGCTCGGAACGACTTCAAACTTTGCAGACAAGTTATAATTAACACCAC
>ML267397.1:24046-46623 GCA_005239495.1 Nicotiana undulata
CCAAGTCCCATATTTTCCTACGGACCCTCCGGGACCGTCGAATCACAGGTCCGGGTCCGTTTACCAGAAATGTTGACCAAAGTCAACTATATTCATTTATTAATTATCAAAACTCATTTTTATCCAATTTTCACATAATAGCTTCCCGGCTACACGCCCGGGCTGCGCAAGCATATCGAGGTGAGACTAACGGAGGCTCTCGGAGCCTCGGAACAGAGATATAGCTTAAATTATGTAAGATGACCTTTTGGGTCATCACAGTCCAACAATGTAATTTAACAATGTATGACAGCAGCAAAAGGCACACGAGGGTAACAAAAAAAATCAATAAACTTTAAAGGTAACTGCAATTCAATAAAACACTGGAAGTAAATAAATAATTTCTCCTTTATTTTACCCCCAAATATCTGTCAAGTCATTTACCATGAAATCATTTAACAATTTACGTCCTTAAGACGATTTAACAATTCAAGTCACAAGTGGTATATCATATGTATATATGCGTAGGAAACGTCGAGGGTCGTTCGGCCCAAACCAACAATAAAATAAACTGTGCACTGCTGAGGGTCGAACGGCCCGAACCATAAGTGCATCTTTGCCATAAAATAATCATATATATGCACTGCCGAGGGTCGAACGACCCGAACCATAAGTGCATCTATTTTTTCCTGCTCGCGAATCGATCATGCAGCGTGGTAAACATAATAATAATAAGGCTGCCTGCTCGCGAATCATACCTGCGACTCGGGTGCTCATGGGTACACGTATTCACATAATAAACCCACATTTTATCAAGAAATCAGCTTCTCAAGAAAATAATAAGATTCTCTTAAGGTGAACATGAGGATAGTATTTAAATCATTTCTGAAAATTTGCCAAGTACGAAAGGGTTTAAATATCACTGATTCATCCGGGACACAATTATGCAAGGAAAGATCCATTCTCTTCTCAATTGATTAAGGAATATGAGCTCTAACCTTTTAAGTATTCAATTATTAACTCGATCATATCACCAGGCTAATATCATTGATAAAAATCACAAGGACAACAAGTAAGGCATGCTCGTGGGTCCTAGACTACCCGGACATGGCAAAATAGTAGCTACGCACGGACTCCCGTCACCTCGTGCGTACGTAGCCCCCCACAAGTAGTAATACATATTCAATTAGTTCACCTAGGGGGAAAATTCCCTCTCACAAAGTAAGAAAGGAGACTTACGTCGCTCCGAAATTCTATAACCGTCTTCCAAGCCGTTCCGACGACTCCAATGGATGCACAACGCCCCAAAAACTACCAAATAATTGGCAAAGCAATGCAAATTTCCTCTAATACTTGTAACAAATTCAACTTATACAATTTCCCAACTCTGCTCAATGAATTGACCAAAATTCCCTTGGGCCTACGTGCCCGGATTCCGAAATTTCTCGAAGATAAAATTCTACCCATAGCTTTACTAGTTCAAATATACAGTTTCCTCCAATACTCATACTCAATTCGTGGCTAAAATCCAAATTACCCAATTTTTAGGTTTCCTTCAAAATTCCCAAATTTTCCTTAATTTCTCATATCTAATCCATGAAATGATCTTGTATTTAACTCAAAACGTGAAGAAATTACTTACTTTGTGATCCTTGACGAAGTTCCCTCCTTGAAGCTGCTCAAAATCACCCATACCAAATGAAAATAGGAGGAGGAGGAATGACATGATTCTCGCTTAAAAACATTCTGCCCAGGCCTCATTTCCGCACCTGCGGTCTCCTGCTCGCACCTGCGCTTCCGCAGGTGCGCCCAAACTCTTGCACCTGCGGCCTCCTCGGCTCGAGACCTAAACTCTCACCTGCGGCCAAAGCCTCGCAGGTGCGGTTACACCAGATGACAACAAACTTCAGCTTTCGTAAACTTCAAATATTGATCCGTTAATCACCCGGAATCCACCCGAGGCTCCCGGGACCCCGTTCAATTACACCAACCTGTCCCAAAACATGACACGGACTTGCTTGAGGCCTCAAATCACATCAAACCACATCGAAACGATGAATCGCACTCTAATCCAAATCTTTAAGAACTTAGAATTTCAAACTTCTACATCCGACGCCGAAACCCATCAAATCATATCCGAATGACCCCAAAATTTTCACACAAGTCATATTCGCCATTGTGGACCTGCTCCAACTTCCGGAATCGCATTCCGACCCCGATATCAACATTTCCACTTCCAGTTAGATTCTTCAAAAACCTTCAAATTTCTATCTTTAGCCAAATGACTTCAATCTGACCTCCGGACATCCGAATTCACTTCCGATCGCGCTCCCAACTCCAGAATCACCATACGAAGCTATTCCCAGACTCGGAATCCCAAACAGACATCAATATGTCTAAAATGTGCTTCAAGCCAAACTTAGGAAATTCCTTCAAAAATGCTAATTTCCATAATAAACGCTGCAACGCTCCCGGGTTATCCAAAAGCCGATCCGGACATACGCCCAAGTCCGAAATTACCATAAGAACCTACTGGAACCTTCAGATCCTGATTCCGTGGTCGTTTACTAGAAATCCCAGTCTTAGTCGATTCTTCAAATTTTAGGCTCCTAAAATGAAAACTTTTCTTTCAATTTAGCTTCGAACTTCCTGAGTTTCAACTCCGACCATACGCACAAGTCATAATACCTGAAATGAAGTTGTTCATGACTTCCAACCGCTGAACGACGCGCTAGAGTTCAAAACGACCGGTCGTGTCGTTACATTCTCCCCCACATAAACAGACGTTTGTCCTCGAACGTGCCAAGAACTTCCTTTGAGTTATTTGAATTCACTGTTTTTAATACCCCGTGCACCTGCCCGTGCTACCACAACCCAGGTGAGCACAAAATTTTGATCAAATCTGAAGATATCCTCCTTTATCCATACAATAAGCTCCGAACTCAGTTCCAACACCGGAAATTCTCTGCCAGGCCTGTTTCTAATATATGAACACCGTATCAACTACCACACGAGGCACCAAAACACAACTGCGTACCTTTGCTGAATCAGCACCATACAACGTATGATCCATTAACAATATCTAACCACAATGACGTTCCTTGAACCTCAATAGCCAAAAATCTACGAATTTGATGCTCTCAATGCACCTTATAAGATACATACATACATCCTGCTATAATGCTGACGACACCACCACAACGGAGGAGATGTGTAGAAATTCCTAACTAACTGCAGAGTTAACCAAACATTAAATCTCTCCCTTTTAGACTAAAATCCTCACCTCATTACTAACCAAGTACTGACAATTGTCCTTTTAATGCATTTCATGAAATCTTATCGCACCGATCCTTGATCCATAAATCTCGTCTCACCTAGTATGAATTTCTCAAACAACCAATCACCCCTGACACGACCAATAGTCATACATGATGCCACAATGCACCAATAGGACACAATTCGAATACGATACATAAGGAAATGACTCAGGGAGGGACTACTCAACTCATGCAACAAATATGAACTTTCCTCCGAAAGATATGAAGTAAAACACAAGAAAATAATTATAGGAACCTTCCTCAACATAACACTGTTTCGGCGTGCAACCCAATCCAAATAACATACCCATGGCGACGTGCCAGTCGATCCCATCATAAGATTTACATAAGGAAATATATACGGAGCTGAATTGCTCACTATTACAAATTACTGAATACTGATCACAAGCACGCTAAGTGCATAATACCATTCTGGGGAGACTAATAGAGTCATATGCTACAAAACTCAAGCACAACTGGGGTGCGATATATAATCTGAATCTCGAGAGCCATTCTGCTCACAAAACCTCATCACTACGCGGAATCTCAACACATAAGAAATTATCAAGCTGCTTCTCAACTCACACAGCATAATCATAATATCACATGAATTTGACGAAGACGGGACAATACCTGATATTCCAACACCCCTCCTTGAGGATCACTATACTGAAATGAACACATCTGACTCGCATGAAGCCCATAATCTCGTTTAAATCCATTCATACACTTCAAGCCAATTCTGCTCGCACTGAACTAGGTTGATAGCCTTACCTGGGTCTAAAACAACCCATTTCCTTTCATAACACACAAGAACAACCATCATAGCCAGGACAACACCCCACAACTCACAACAAAGATGAACTGAACCCCTTCCTGGCATACATCCTTAAATAAGCAACATTGTCCTTCCTCTAACTCGGTCTATTCTTTCAATCCATCAGGTGACTACAAGTCACACTTATGCAATCTTCCCGCGGTCATGCTCCCACGACCTTCCACACAGGGTAACAAGTACGCACATCCATACCACCGACCACCCTAAGGCTGTAAAACAATTCACGAACCCGTAACCAGGATACAAAGCCTCTTTCACCAAACACCGATCTCAGATAACACTGAAGACAACATCAGCTTATTCTAAACATTCCAATCCCTTGTTCTTTCTCCTCCGAGCTCATGACATCCTTGTTAATACCGAACCGCAATCTTGATTCTTACTTCCAACTCCACACTGATTAATGCACCCAACATGCCGATATGGAATAGCATAGGAATCCCATCATACTTCCTAAACCGCTAATAGGGTGAACACTTCGTCATATAGAAACCTCTTACTTACCTGAATTCATAAGAACCATAACAACACTCAAGTGAATTCTCACAATCACAATACATGCAAATCCTTAAGTAGTGATCTGGACCACCATAAACCTTCCGGGATCCGCCTACACCTGACAGGCCTTAACACTTGAATGCTTCCAAATGAAATCTATAACGATGGCCGACAAGCCCCATACACATCTGCACAAACCATACACATACTCAATCACACCGAAGGAACTGATCAGCATCGTACATGTGCCATTTCAACCATGGCTAACCAATTTATCTTCTTTTAATCATCTTAATTGCCTTAAAGATAGTAGTAACTTCCTTTAACTCATAGAAAACTCAACCCTCACTCATCCCGAGTGACCTTGATTCACGAAACCATGCTGCCTAAATCCCGCAACCCATCTCACATCCTCTTAATAATCTTTCTACAACCCGGAGTTTATTTCTCTCACTCCTCCAATACTATCATGCATGCTGAGAATAACATAGAACACTTCAACCATTTTTCCCCTTTCTCAGAAATTACGCTGCAAAAGCTCGATTCATAATCATACTGCTGCTCGAAACCCTTAAACACCACATTTTCTAACTTTCGAATTTACTAGGACTGCTGCTGAGATTCACCCACTCTGACTGGCCCCGAATACAATCAACTCCAAGGCTCTTCTAGCATCTGAACATGCTCTCAATGAAGCACGTGACTGAGTCACTACCCTTACAACTCGCCTATGCCTTAAGCATAAATTCTGAATATTTCAAAGCCTAACCCTAGTCCAACAGGGCCAACTCTTGCACATACATCCATCGAATCCCACGCAAAATCACCTTTCTACTCCTTTCCCTTAGATGTAACAACTTGCTAATACGCCGACAACCCGCAACCCCATGAGAACACAATCCTACAACCCAACTGCAGGTGGTGGGACTCCCCCTCTTAGCCCGAAGCTACTCTTGCACCACTCTAGACCCTGCTGAGATCCTTTCTTCTTTGTTGACATGATCTTGCTCAACCGATCCGTCCAATTCTTCCGAATTCTCCTGTTAGCATTCCATAAATACTCAAATTCTCTAGCACCATTCACACATTCTGCCTCCTACCGAATAGCCACTAGGATTCCTTGCAAAACTTGCAAACCACACAACCGCTAACCTACTCACAGGAGATAATTCACCTGTGGAAATCACCAACCGATACCTTCCAACGACGCTGAAATGCACACTCTTTACAACATCAATACCCCCTCCTAAGCCTGCTCTCATTCACCAACTTTGCCCATCCATGCGCTCCTCATAGACATCTATTAACTGCACTACAACATCTTCAAATTCACCGCCATATAGCCTCCTTCTTCATCCTAATAACTCATCTCTGTTGTATCCAACCTTTCGCCGAAATAACCCACATTCCAACTTAAGCTCATGGACCCAATCACCGTCCACTAAAACTCTCAAATTACCCTTCAGATAGGCAGTTGTCTTACCACTAAACTCATGTGCTACGCTGCCACTTTCCCACTTGTTAAACTCATTCCTTTAAGCAACTACCTGACTTTCGTTTCTTATACCTGGCCCTTTAGAAATTTAGCCGCCACCTGACACTTCTCACATAACTTTCTTCATCGCATGCTTCTCATTTGCGGCCTCAATTCAATATCATTCTTTGCAACAACTGAACCAGCAGATCACCATAACTTCGACTCCCCGAAGATCATCTTTCTCGAGCTGCCTTCATTAGAAATAACTATTCAATCTTGAACCACCTCACATCACGATCTCCGACAACTGCTTCTTCAATACTACTTCACGACACTCTGACCCAATGCAACCGAAGAAACCATGGCATCGACGAACTTAACACATTACATTCGATCAATGACGGCGATATCACATCACAGGTGAATACTCCACCTCACTTGGAAACACCAAGTCTTACTACTTTATCAACCCAAACCGCACTATTCATAATTCAAATGCCTTTCCTGTGCCGGAACTAAAATACCGAAATCTCAAAATCACACTCTGAGAAGACCTCCCTTCAAACCATCCATTACCCCGACATATGGGCAAGCATTTTACCATCATAACAACATTGCGCGATAACCAATCGTAAGCATCTCAACAACCTGAGCATAGCCTCGAGGCTCCCAGAAACACAGCTACTGAGCTGGAACAACATAATATTCTTCTGTAGGGCGACAACAACAGCCCAAACAACTATGTACGGAAAACATCACGCACCATATATGTAGCACCATTACAATTCCTCAAATTACCGATACATAACAAGCGCTTCGCGACGTATAAGATTGAGTAGGAAGAAACATAGGCATAAGCCTCAGAGGAATCAAATCGCACGATGAGGAATCAAGAAGGGAAGTACTGCTAACAACCCTGTAGCCTCTCGAAGATAAGTACAAACGTCTCCGTACCGATCCGCAAGACTCTACTAGACTTGCTCTTGACTCGTGAGACCTAAGGGAACCTAGCGCTCTGATACCATGTTGTCACGACCCAAAATCCAAGGTCGTGATGGCGCCAGAGACCACTGTCAGGCAAGCCAACCATTAATTAATGTAAAATAAGTTCTTGTCTCAATATTTTTAAAATCGTTACCTTTCACTTTAATACATAATAACTGGATGAAAATCATTTAAGTAAAGACAACAATCTATTTTCCACTTTAATAAAATATATCTCCGAATACATCCCAGAACCCAGTGTCACAAGTACATGAGCAATTTCTAAGACTTTTTACACAATACTACAAAGCTTGTCCGAAATACAAGTTGGAAAAAGACTTTAAAATAAAATAAATACAATACATAGAGGAAGACTCTGCCGGCTGCGGATCGCCTTCGGATGATGCAGCTCGCCTAAGTCTTCAAACCAGCCTCATCGCTATGAAAGTACCTGTGCAACAAAATGCACAGCAAGTGTAGCATGAGTACAAAAACAACGTGTACTCAGTAAGTATCCTGCCTAACCTCATAGAGGTAGTGACGAGAGGTCGACTTGACACTCACTAGGGTCCAACAATGTAATTTAACAATGTAGGACAGCAGCAAAAGACATACGAGGGTAACAAAAAAATCAATAAACTTTAAAGGTAACTGCAATTCAATAAAACACTGGAAGTAAATAAATAATTTCTCCTTTATTTTACCCCCAAATATCTGTCAAGTCATTTTCCATGAAATCATTTAACAATTTACGTCCTTAAGATAATTTAACAATTCAAGTCACAAGTGGTATATCATATTTATATATGCGTAGGAAACGCCGAGGGTCGTTCGGCCCGAACCAACAATAAAAGTAAACTGTGTGTTGCCGAGGGTCGAACGGCCCGAGCCATAAGTGCAACTTTGCCATAAAATAACCATATTTATGCATTGCCGAGGGTCGAACGACCCGAAACATAAGTGCATCTATTTTTCCCCGCTCGCGAATCGATCATGCGACGCGGTAAACATAATAATAATAAGGCTAGCCTGCCCGCGAATCATACCTGCGACTCGGGTGCTCATAGGTACACGTATTCACATAATAAACCCACATTTTTATCAAGAAAACAACTTCTCAAGAAAATAATAAGATTCTCTTCAGGTGAACATGAAGATAGTATTTAAATCATTTCTGAAAATTCATTTGCCAAGTACGAAAGGGTTTAAATATCACCGATTCATCCGGGACACAATTATGCAAGGAAGATCCATTCTCTTCTCAATTGATTAAGGAAAATGAGCTCCAACCTTTTAAGTATTCAATTATTAACTCGATCATATCACCAGGCTAATATCATTGATAAAAATCACAAGGACAACAAGTAAGGCATGCTCGTGGGTCCTAGACTACCCGGACATGGCATAACAGTAGCTACGCACGGACTCCCGTCACCTCGTGCGTACGTAGACCCCCACAAGTAGTAATACATATTTAATTAGTTCACCTAGGGGGGACAATTCTCTCTCACAAAGTAATAAAGGAGACTTACCTCGCTCCGAAATTCCATAACCGTCTTCCAAGCCCTTCCGACGACTCCAATTGATGCACAACGCCCCAAAAACTACCAAATAATTGGCAAAGCAATGCAAATATCCTCTAATACTTGTAACAAATTCAACTTATACAATTTCCCAACTCCGATCAATGAATTGACCAAAATTCCCTCAGGCCTACGTGCCCAGATTCCGAAATTTCTTGAAGATAAAATTCTACCCATAGCTTTACTAGTTCAAATATACAATTTACTCCTATACTCATACTCAATTCGTGGCTAAAATCCAAATTACCCAATTTTTAGGTTTCCTTCAAAATTCCCAAATTTTCCTTTATTTCTCATATCTAATCCATGAAATGATCTTGTATTTAACTCAAAACGTGAAGAAATTACTTACTTTGTGATCCTTGACGAAGTTCCCTCCTTGAAGCTGCTCAAAATCACCCATACCAAATGAAAATAGGAGGAGGAATGACATGATTCTCGCTTAAAAACATTCTGCCCAGGCCTCATTTCCGCACCTGCGGTCTCCTGCTCGCACCTGGGCTTCCGCAGGTGCGCCCAAACTCTCGCACCTGCGGCCTCCTCGGCTCCAGCCCAAAACTCGCACCTGCGGCCAAAGCCTCGCAGGTGCTGTTACACCAGATGACAGCAAACTTCAGCTTTCTTAAACTTCAAATATTGATCCGTTAATCACCCGGAATCCACCCGAGGCCCCCGGGACCCCGTCCAATTACACCATTCTGTCCCTAAACATGAAACGGACTTGCTCGAGGCCTCAAATCACATCAAACCACATCGAAATGATGAAGCGCTCTCCAATCCAAATCTTTAAGAACTTAGAATTTCAAACTTCTACATCCGACGCTGAAACCCATCAAATCATATCTGAATGACCCCAAATTTTGCACACAAGTCATATTCGACATTACGAACCTGCTCCAACTTCCGGAATCTTATTCTGACCCCGATATCAACATTTCCACTTCCGATCGGATTATTCAAAAACCTTCAAATTTCTATCTTTAGCCAAATGACTTCAATCTGACATCCGGACATCCAAATTCACTTCCGATCGCGCTCCCAACTCCAGAATCACCATATGAAGCTATTCCCAGACTCAGAATCCAAAACGGACATTAATTTCTCTGAAATACGCTTCAAGCCAAACTTAGGAAATTCCTTCAAAAATGCTGATTTCCACAATATACGCTGAAATGCTCCCGGGTTATCCAAAATTCGATCCGGACATACGCCTAAGTCTGAAATTACCATATGAACCTGCTAAAACCTTCAGATCCTGATTCCGATGTCGTTTACTCCAAATCCCTACCTTAGTCGATTCTTCAAATTTTTAGGCTCCTGAAATGAAAACGTTTCTTTCAATTTAACTCCGAACTTCCTGAATTTCAACTCCGACCATACGCACAAGTCATAATACCTTAAATGAAGCTGTTCATGACTTGCAACCACTGAACGACGTGCTAGAGTTCAAAACGACCGTTCGGGTCGTTACATATCACATAGGTGAGACCGCGATCGCAGAGAGTGAAGATTAAGGCCCTTGTTTTGCACACTGTGCAACGCACCTCCAGGGACGCGATCACACTACTTCATCCAGTTGTGCTATGCTAACGCACATTACCCCCCTCGCGATCGCATTGTTTAAATCAGTCCTGGGGGAGGGAAGGTCAATACACTGTGTGATCGTTTAAATACTAAAACAATATTTAAATTTGTGAAGGATGAAATTTGTTTTGGGTTTAGAAGAAATAGCATGATGTCAAGAGACGTGTCAAGAGAGAGAAAAGGAGCACCGAAAAAAAGGCGTGTATTTTCGATACTTTTAACCTCTGAACGGGATTACAACTCAGTTAAAAGTCTGACTGAATCAGATCCAATCAGACATATTTAGACTTTTTAAAAATAAAAAAACAAATACACTTAATGGGCTAAAATCTGATTCATACAGATTCAGACGCTCATTAAGTGCAAACAAATGGGCCCTTAGACATCTTAATTTCCAAAAGAAAAAAAAATACTAAGTATTACCATATCATGGCCTAACGTCACAATGCCATTACTCATTTCATAAAGGATGATGGTAATTGGATATCTGACCCCAATCAAATTCTTGATCACACCTTGTCTTTCTTTATGAAAGCTTTCTCCACTACTAATCTATGCTCCTTAAAACCTGATGCTAATGATGCATCTTCCAGTGCTAGCAATATTAATCTCAATAGCCTTGATAACCCTCTCACCAAAATAGAAATATCTAAGGCCCTTTTTTCTTTCAAACCTTTTAAAGCACATGGACCGGATGGTATCCACCCGTTCTTTTACCAAAAATATTGGCACATAGTAAAAAATTCTTTTTCAAACCCCTCCCCATGCGAACGCACTGCCCGACCCATCCTTACCCTATGCTATCGTGACCTAGTTCATGCGATCGCATAGGTATTCCGCCCAGCTATTATAAATACCTTTTGAAAATCGGGCAAAACCCTTTCTTCTCCAAATTTTCGAGGTTCCAGCCCTAAAAATGATTTTTCTTCAACAATCTTCATCCCCAATTCATAGGTAATCAATTCCAAACTTTGTTCTTTCAATTCCTTACTATTTTACATCACTCTTAAAGCAAAAACAAAGAACTTTTATGGTAAAAATTGCGGGTTTGGGTAGAATTATGGAGTTTTTTAAAAATTAAATTTTTATATCAAATTAAGGTCGGATTTCAAAACTAATAGCATATTTGGGTTCGTGGGTAAATGGGTAAACGTAATTTATTCCGAACCCCGAGTTTAGACCAAGCAGGCCCGGGGTAGGATTTTCACTTTTTTTTTAGAAAACTTAGGAAAAATTATGTTTTTCAATAAAGTTAGTTCCTTTAGCATTAGTTAATGATGTTAAGTTAATTTTGATTTGATTCGAGCAAGTTAGAGGTGAATTCAAAATGAAAAGCAATAATTGAGCAGGAGTGGTCTGCGAAATTGAGGTAAGTGTTTGGTCTAACTTTGGCTTGAGGGAATATGACCCCCCCACTTGTTTGCTATGTGAAATGCATGGGCGTGGTGTATAGGTGAGGTGACGAGTATCTATGCACAACCCAAATTTTTTGTTAAACATGATCTCCTTTCCCCGTTCCCCACTTATTTGATCATTATCTTAATTGTTATATGTTCATTATTGTTTCTATAACTATTTGGCCTTGTTGATTTGTTGTTAGATATTGTTGTGACTATTTGGAAAGAGTATTGGTTGTTTGAGCTGGCTTCCTTGTGATATAAAAATGGTTGAGAGGTTTGGTATTGTCTTTACGAAATAAATATATATACTTTGATATTCTTGTTGGTTTCATGGTTTAGAGGATATTGATGAACTTTTGAGAAAAATGCACTTTATTATTTATAATTGTTGAGACAAAAATATTGTGAAGGGCTAGGCATGAATTGTGAAATTTATGAATAAATTGATATGATATGTCTGGTGGGAGCGGGTTGCATGCCGCAACAAGGAGTGATAAGGCTGGACATGTGGGATCGGGTTGCACACCGCAACAGGAGTAATAAGGGTTATATTTTAGGGAGGAGCAATAAGGGAGGACAGGTGGGAGCGGGTTGCACGCTGCAACAAAGAGCGATAAGGGAGGACATTTATATCTTACTGATTTTTAAAGGAAAAGAAATTAAAAGTTTGAAAAGTTAAAATGTCTATTTTACTACTCTTTAAATATTTTAACACTATTTTTATTCAAAGTTAAAGTTTGGAAATTTGGAAATTTATTTGAGAATTGGTTATAGCTGAGCTATTTTATTTTGTTGCAGTACTTATTTATCTATTTGTTTAGATTTCTTTCTTACTTTATTATTTATTGTTATCGATTATATTGTTGAAGCCCCGCCTTAGCCTCGTCACTACTTTGCCGACGTTAGGCTCAGCACTTACTCAGTACATGGGGTCGGTTGTACTGATACTACACTCTGTGCTCTTTTGCACAGATACAGGTACTAGTCAGCAGTAGAGAATTTCAGGACGACCACCTATTAATTTGGAGACACGAGGTACATCTGCCGGTGTTCGCAGATTCCGAGAGTCTTCTCCTATTTTTACATACACTGTTTATATTATTCAGAACAGTTACACTATTTCTTTCAGCCATTGTTTGTAGTATTCTTTAGTAGTTCGTGGATTATGACACCAGACCCTAGGTAGCCTTAGCTTTATTTATATAATTAGTTCGTGCCGTTTCATTTAGTTGATTATTATTATTATTATTATTTTGTTTTAAGGTTGTTGGAAATTATTATTTTTATTAAGTCCATTTTAAATTGATTCATTTATGCTGAAGTAATTAATTAAGGAAATTAGTTATTCGATTTCTAACATTGGCTTGCCTAGCAAGTGTGGCGTTAGGCGCCATCACAATCACTAAGATGTGGAATTTGGGTCGTGACAAATTCGAACACCAATATTTGTGCAACATGAGAGAAAATTGCTAAGTTACAACTCTATTGTAAAATGATTGATATCCACTGATGAATTTCATTAAAACACTATACAACATGCAAGGATAAAAGTAGAGAACATCGAAGGAAGAAAATTTTGGAAAAGAACAAAGAAGGGGAGAGAGAGAGAGAGAGAGAGAGAGAGAGAGAGAGAGAGAGAGAGAGAGCATGTATAAAGGGATAGGGAAATAACTGATATTACCTATTCGATTTCTAATATAAATGGATACTCATTAAAATAATTTAAAGGTGTCTAACGGGCCAGGTTGACCCGGAACTGAACCGTCCCAGACCGGTTAAACCCGAAACTGGACCGACCCGGTATGTAGGGGGCCGGATAGGGCTGGGTATACGGGGTAGAGGGGGTTTGTCCGTAAAAGTTGAGACCGGTTAACCGGACCGATCAAACCCGGTCAAATGAACAATGCAATTTACCGGGTTAACCGGCCCGGACCGGACCAGTTCAACGGTAATTTTTTTTTTTGTTATTTTTTAAACTTTTGGGCCCCACTTATCCGTTGGCAACGGTCACCCTGCCAGGGAGCCGTTGCCCAACGGCAGCGTTGCACAAATGGCCCTTTTTTGGGCCTTTTTTTTTAAAAAATTAACACTTTTTTCAATTTACAACTTTAACCTTTTCTAAAACTATAAATACAACCCCCCCCCCCCCCCTCTTCTTCATTTCTTCACTCATCTCTCATTTCTCAATCTCAAATCTCAAATTCTCATTTTTCTCTCATTCAATTTAAATCATGCCCCGTGATTTTAGAGTGCGCTTATATGTTTGAGAACACTTTGATGTGGTAGAAGAAAAAGAAGAAGTTTACAAAGTAAAGTGCAGGAATTGTGGTATAATCTTAAATCTTCGTCCAAAGTGCACAGGCACAGGTTGTTTAATGAGGCATTTGAAGAGTTGTCTTGAGCGTCCACCAGAAATTCGTTTGATTAATTGATTTGAGACAATTTGTGTTATTTTAATATTATTAGACGTATTATGCATTTATGTTTAATGTTTTAGTTTGTTAGTTTACTATTATTAGACGTATAAGTGCAAGTTTGAACTTTAATTTGAAGTATTAAATGTAAACTTTAATAGTTTAATTTGTAAGTTTTAGTTTGTTATTGTTATTATTAGTCTTTGCATCCTTTAATGAAACACTATTTTTACAAGTTTGCTCTTTTTTTAATATTTTTACGATACAAAATTTGTGTTTATAACAAATACAAAAAAAAAATTAAAAAAAAATTACTCTAAACCGGCCCGGTCCGCTAAACCCCTACCCCATACGGTTTAGTTTTTACCCGAATTAACCCGAACCCGTTAAACCCGTTAAGACTAACCCGTAACCGGCCCGGTACCCCTACCCGTCCGGTTAAAAATAAACCCAACCCAGCCCGGCCCGGCCCACCCGTTAGACACCTCTAATACAATTGATAGATTGTATATCAATTTGTAATTGAGTTAACTTAAATAGTGAGGATAAATAATAAGTTTGTAACGTAGTATATATAGGTAAAATCTCTTGCCAAGGGGTAAGTGCACAGATAGTTATTCACATGATGCTATTTAGAGATTAGCTAGTACTTATTTTATCATGAAATTATAAATTAAAAATCTTTATTTCAGGATAATTTAGAATATTTTTATCCCAAAAAATTGAGGCCGTTTCTACCATCTTCGCCTAAAGAGGGCGTTTCCCTAACCATACTGCAGCTAGGCCTGACCCAACCCAAAGAGGAGTTTGGGCTATCCTATCAGAGACCAGCTCGAACCGCGACTGAATAGGTTCCAACTGGTACGAATCACTTCATGATTTAGAGGTTGCATAGCAGAATGCAGATCAATAGCAAATATATTAATGACAAATCGTACTTCAATTCTGTATGCAATTTAATCACTTCTACTGAAGCTGAATAATAGTAAAACAATTCTCGACAATTTTTGTTGCTTTGGCTGTGGGAGCTACATCCTACATGGGTATTTCACCCTAAATTCGAGGATTAGTATTCCCATCTATACAGTTGTAATATTTCTCTCTTATTTGTTATCATATGTATGCTCTTATGAACTTAATCTCTCGAGTTATATTGTCACTTAGCCAAGATCATCATATATTATGTATCCTTTATCGTTTATATAGTTCTGCTGACTATTTCACATTTAGTACTCCGTTATAGCATGTTAGTTACCAATATTTATCATAGAGATTTAAATGTAATTATGTTTTAAGTGACCTGATTTTATGAATATTTTTATACCAATTAATAAGTAGAACTTAAGCTGTATATGTACGCCAAATTCATGCACGTGGCTGCATTATTATCAATTCAGAAAATAACAGTAAAATTACTGTTGTAGCTTTGTTAAAGCTCAAATTTAAAGCACGTCTTTCATAATTTCTAAGAACTTTTTTCGTTGAACCGTGAATGCCCCTATTTAGTTATCACCATGAATTTTCCAAGTTGATTCTGAAAGTTTGTGCCATAACCCTAATAAATAACTCATCATTTTCGTTAGCCAACATTTTATACAGTTTGTTTCTTCTACATGGTATCAAACTATCAATTCCTTTATAACAAAACAATGAATGAATAAATTGATAAACTCTCAGCGGACAAATGTGGATTACTTTTCTGATGATGATCAAGAAAATTAAAGAGCTCATTTAACAAATAGACAACGTTCATAATCAGATTGTTCTGTGCTTTTGTTAGGGTTTGGCCTAGTCCCCTTCGCTTTTGTTCCTTCTTTAGGGCTTTTCATTAATAAAATACAGCCACACACTTTTTAAAAAGATTATGGAGACTCCATGGATAAATATCTACAGAGAAGACCCCCACAAGACGTATAAAAAACAAAAACACGAATATCTCCAGACTATATAGAAAAGGATTGCTTGAAAAATTGTACAATGGGACAGCTGCTGATGCTAAATTTAAGCTGACTCTAAGAACGTCGTTCAAGCAACTAGCTGATGCAATTTTAAAGTCAACTCCGATTTTTGTGGAAAAGAGTAAGATCATTGGGACTAAAAAAGAAAAGAAAAAAAAAGAGAATGCAATAAATTTTTGATCTGTCAAAACGTGAGGAGTATTTTTTATTTAAAAAAAAAAAGATAAATACAGAAAATGGTTTCAGATCGCTGTGTCGTTAAAAAAAAAAGTCAGATAGCTATACTCCGAATAGAAAAATATCCACGAGCTTCACGACAATTTGTTTAATTATAAAGAAAAAGAAGTCAACTCCAAGTTAGGTGGAGGTGGGGGAGTGGGAATAAGACAGAAAACCAAAGTTGTTATTGTTGGCATAAATTATTCAATTGGCATAATACATGAACAGGCCCTCCAACTTTGTTTAAGCTGACAAATATACCTTCCAATTATTGGTGTATACAAGTAAGCATCTCAATTTCTCTTTACTTTATTAGTTTAATGCTCCAACTTACTCCCTCCAGTCCAAAATACGTGTTGCTTTGGTTTTTTTTTTTTTTTTTTTTTTTTAATGATCCAAAATAAGTGATTTTTTCAGATTTCAAGAATGAATTAATTATTTTATTCCTACATTGTCCTTGAAGTAAATAGTGTTGGAGTATGTGTTAGGAGTGTTTATGTGAGATAATAATGGTTAATATGATCAATTTCATTGCTAATTAATGCTAAAAGATGGATTTTTCTTAATCTGTATAAAAACATCCAAAAAATAACTTATTTTAGACCGGGGGAGTATCAAATAATCATCTATACACTTTCAAAATTTATGTATCACGTCAGCGTTTGTGTTTACATATTCAACTTTATACAAGTTGAAGTGCCTATATGTACACCCCAAAATTGGAGGGTATACTTTTGAAGCCAATTTATGTATATTATGCCTATTCAATTCGGAAAGTTGGCATATGGGTGGCTACTCATAATTATTCAAGTCAAACAAAGTTAATTAAAATCCACGTTTGTCCCACATACTTATTAATTTAAATCCATATCTTTCTCTTCAGAAGTGGAAATGCGAAAATTTACGTCAACTAGTAGCGTGGTTAGGGCTATTTACGCGGCAGAGGCCATGGTGGGCACACTAGTTTTTCCATGAAATTCAACGCTTCAATTTAATAACAAAACTGCTCACAATCATTACTTATTTAGTCTTTGCTCTAACATATTTTTTAATTGTTATAAACGTCCCTTGTGAAACATAAGAAAATTGTTAATACTGCTGTAAATGTAATTACTATGTTGATTCTTCATTTAAGTTAACTTATTGTTTGTGGGGCCACTTCTCAATTATAAATAGCAGGCTACATATCTCATCACTGCAAGAGGTCCAAAAATCCAAACCTTTGGAGTTAGAAGAAAAGCATTTCAGCCTGAGTAACAGAATACTCCAATTTAATATCCAAATCTCTAGATAACAAATATGGAACATCCAGGATTAAGCACCAATATGAGGAGAATCATCCTGCTTATTAGTTGCTTAATACTCGCTGTTGGCATATGTGGTGGTCCTCTAATGATGCGTCTATATTATGTCGAGGGAGGTTCAAGAATATGGCTTAGTAGTTGGTTACAAACGGGTGGATGGCCACTTACCCTTATACCTCTTGCCATCCTATACTATTATCGTCGAAAAATCGAAGGCTCAAATGCCAAGTTTTACATGATGACACCCCGAATTTTTATTGCTGCATTTGTTATTGGCGTTGCCACTGGTCTTGATGATTTTCTCTATTCGTGGGGCGGGTCAAAACTCCCCGTATCAACCTCTTCACTTCTTCTTGCTGCTCAACTTGCCTTCACGGCAATAGGTGCTTTCTTCATAGTGAAGTGTAAGTTAACACCCTTCTCTATCAATGCGGTGGTTTTACTAACAGTTGGTGCTGTTTTATTGGGTATTCGATCTAATGGTGATCGACCAGAGGGCGTGACAAGTAAAGAATATATTATTGGTTTTATGTTGACCCTTCTAGCAGCAGCTTTATATGGAGTCATTTTGCCTTGTATTGAGTTGATTTATGTGAAGGCAAAACAAGGTATTACTGCTACGTTGGTATTGGAGATTCAGATGATCATGTCTTTTGCTGCTACTGCCTTTTGCACTATAGGAATGATCGTCAATAAAGACTTTCAGGTATTTTTTCTTCCACTGTAACTCGTTTCTATACATGCATCTTATTCACTTTGTTGCAGTTTGTATGACACTATTATTTTGTGGGATTAAATTTTGTGCATCGTCAAGTAATATTTTTTATATAATTAAGTCAGTTATGAAATCATTATAGTTAATTTTTATGATATACTAATTGATAACCTCATAAAAGTAGCAATTTTACGTGTCATCACAAGCTACACTACGTTAATAGTTTATAAGAACTTCACATCGTAAAATAACTTAAATCTACAAGAACTTTACATCGTAAAATAAAATACATTTCTATATTTAGGAAAGAATTTAAATTTAAAATTTTGATTTATTCTTAATAAGAAGCTTTTATTCGCACACACTTTTATGACACAGATAATCTTTTTAAAGAACAATGATTAAGATATTGATCGAAATTTGCAGGCAATGTCAAGGGAGGCAAAACAATTTAACCTTGGAGAAGCAAGATATTATACAGTGGTAGTATGCACTGCCGCTATTTGGCAGTGCTTCTTCGTGGGTATTATTGGAGTTATTTACTGCTCTTCTTCTTTGATGTCTGGGGTTATGATCGCTGTTTTACTTCCCGTTACTGAGGTATTAGCTGTAATTTTCTTTAAGGAAAAATTTTCGGGTGAAAAGGGTCTTGCTCTTTTCCTTTCACTTTGGGGTTTTGTCTCATACTTCTTTGGAGAGTTCAGACAAACAAAGAAGCAAAAGAATAACAGTCCAGGAGCTGAGATGACAACAACGCATACTGAATCTGTTTGATTTACTATTCATGATTATAAGGATAAATAGATTTTTTTTTGTACAAAATAATGTACGTCGTTTTCCTTTCATTGCTACTTTCATTATGTTTGTGAAAATGATCTCTTTCTTTGAAATTTCTGATGTTGCTCTTAAATCTGTAATACAACACTTGAAATATATTTGCAGTTTCTAGTAAATGCTCATTTTGCATGTCTAATTCAACGTAATTACAATTCATGAAATAACCGTTAAATAATAATAATAATTAAAGAATATAAGAGTTTCATAGTCACCGCTATTGCTTTGCTAATATTTTTCATATTTTTAAAGGTGCTCGACTATTAGTTACTCCTTTAGTTTTAAAATAGTTATCACTTTTCGCTTTTCGAGATTCAAATTATATGAATTTCAATCAATATTTGAATATGTATTTTCAACCATATATATTTACATGAGAAAAATCCGCATTATACTAAATTTTAATTTTAAAATATTAAATTAATCTAATCAAATTTAACTACAAATATTAGTCAAACTAACACTCAACAAGTCAAAAACGACAGATAAAATATCTACGAGTGGTATATCGTGATTCGTGAACATAATCAGTTAGGTGTTTCTTTCCTCAAAGTAAAGCCAATGGCCTAACTTTCAAAGTTAAATAAGTATGTTTTCGTTTTGACAAAGGCACTTCTAATTTTTCAAAAAATTGGCTAAACAAGTTACAAATGGACAAGACAAAGCCAACTAGACCACACGAGACCCTAAACACAAAAATAATTTTACGTTTAATATAGACTAAACTCGAAAAAAGGAAAACAAAAACGTCGCAAATTTCACATCAAACTTCCTTTTTTTCTTCCCATAGTCACTTATTATAGTATTTTTCAAATATTTCTTCCATCTTAGAAAGCAACGTTAACAATAACCACTTTGTTTAATTTCACTTCATTTTTCTCTTCACAATGCAATTTTCTCCGCCAACCAGTTTTCCGGATATGGCTATTTACACGGTGCACGTCATGGTTGGGGTTCTATTCTAGAAGGAAAATTAATATTTTCTGTCTCTATATTTCTACTAAATTACGATTTTAGTCCACGTATTATATGACTTAGCAATTTTGACCTTCAAATAACATTAATATTTGATTTTAGTCTCTGCATTGACAGTAGTTTAACAGTGTTAGGTTCAGCAAAGGGTAACGGCAGAGGAGATGGGAAGTCGTAAATGCAAAATGTGGAAGAGAAAATGTTAAAGGGCCAAAGTACCTAAAAATAAATAAATATTGGAAGGAGTTATAATGTCTTCCTCACTTAAAATTGTGTCTTGAGCAGAAGTACATGAACCAAACTATCAAATAAGTATTCGTTAGTTAGAAGCTTTGTCTTGAAAGATGTGCTTAATAATGTCAATGGAGAGGAGGAATATTCGAAGACACAGAATAGCCCGCCCCTCTCCGGCAAATTCCTTAGAAAATTTTACTCCGCCCGTTTTAATTAATGTGAGTAGGTTTGATTGAGCATGGTGTCTAAATAAGAAAGAGAAACTTTTTAAACTTATAATATGAAACATGTCGAGACATTATTGTAGCTATAAAAAAAACTTGCTCGTTCCCCAAGTACACGTAAATATATATATATATATATATGGTCGTCAAGTAATAAAGTGACTCGAAAGTCGAATGTCGAACTCACGAAGACTTAGATTAATTGTTAATTAAGTAAATTAAAATCAATTAATTGTCTAAGATAATCAAGAGTGATGTTTTTCTATTTATCTACTATTGCGAAAATTAAACAAGTAACAACTAAATCAACAAGAATGCAAATGGGTATGATGAGACTTTAATTCAGAGGAGACAGATTCAAGGGTTGTGGTTGGTTTAACAATCGTATTAAGTTCAATAATCACACTCGTTAATTATCTATGGTTGCTAGTTGACCGGATCGTTTATATGAATAACATGTTCCCACAATACTATCCGTCCATCCATAATATATCAACCATATACTCCTATGGTATTGAATCTATCATGAACGAATATAATACGACATTCAACTAAGCAAGGCTGTTAGGTATATCCCTATCCTAAGCCTGAAATCGTTCCCGGAGCCACGTGTTAAGAAAAAAGCTCTCTTTAATTCTTACTCTAATCTAAACCTGGCTTTCCCAAGCATATCATAGATTGTAGGCTGAAATTGTAGCTACAACAAAAACACTAGAATTAAAGAAACAAAGACAAAATGATAATCCGAATTACCGAAGATGTAATTAATAAACGTTAATTATCATGTCAACCACAACCCTAGAAACTAGAGTACTTAGCCACTCATGTTCGTAGTAACAATTTTTCAAGTATTTTGCATAAACAAATTATAAAGAAAAGATGAAGGAATGAAGAACTTGTAACGACCCGGTCTGTCGTTACGCGAAACCTGCATTTTTAATTATTGTTATTGACTTATTATAGATTGGTTATTCTATTATTAATGTGTTAGAGTTGATAGGCTTGAAATCGGAATGGTTAAATGAGAACTCAAGCACTTAGTCCTTAAAAATAGCCTTAAAATGGGAAAAAGTCAACTAAGAGTTGACTTATTGGTAAACGACCTCGGAATACGGATTTTATGGCTCGGATAGCTTCGTTAGGTGATTTGGGACTTAGGAGTGTGTTGAGAATAATGTTGTGATGTCCGGTGTAGAATTAGGCTTGAATTGGCGAAAGTTAGTTTTTGGCGATTTCCGGTCGGCAATGGAAAATAGGCTATCGGGGTCGGAATGGAATTCCGACAGTTGGAACAAGTTCTTAATGTCATTTTAGACTTGTCTGCAAAATTTCAGGTCAAACGGAGTTGATTTGGATAGTTTCGACATCATTGGTGAATTTTAGAAATTTCAATAGTTCTTAGGCTTGAATCCGATGTGAATTTGGTGTTTTGATGTTAGTTTTGGTGTTTTGAGAGTGCAACTAAGTTTGAATGATGTTATGGGATGTGTTGGTATATTTGGCTGGGGTCCCGAGGGGCTCGGGATTGATTTCAGATGGTTAACGGACTCGTTTTAGCCTTGAAAACACTGCTGGTTTCTGGTGTTTATGCAGCAGGAATTTGTTCACTGCGATCGTGAGGAATGGTCCGCGATCGCGTAGGGTGAGTGGCTTAAGCTGTGCGATCGCGTGGACTTGATCACGATCGCGTAGGGTTAGCTGAGGAATGGCAGATTTTTGTTCTTCGCGATCGCATCGAGGAGGTCGCGATCGCGTGAGTTGAGCGGGGTGTGAAGTGCGATCGCGTAGAGTAATTGAGCGCGTGAGGGAGCAGCTGATAATGCATCGCGATCGCGTGGGCACGGTTGCGATCGCGTGAGGTTGTGTGAGGGTGAAGCGCGATCGCGTGCTTAAAGCTGCGATCGCAGAAGTCAAGACCATAACACTATGTGATCGCAGGGGAAGGGCTGCGATCGCGGTGAAGGAATCACTGGGCAGTATTTAAATATTTCATCCGCGACCTAAACCCCTTTTTACACCATTGTTGTACGGAAAAGAGCTCTT
>ML267398.1:0-30581 GCA_005239495.1 Nicotiana undulata
TAAAAGGGGGTTGGGCCGGGTATAATTTGAGGATTGGGCTGGGTATTAATTGGGTTAAGGGGTCCGATTTTAATTGGATTAAAATCAAAATTAAAGTGGCTAAATGTTAAATATCCATAAGAAAATGTCTAAATAATTAATAAAAATGGCCAATAATTATATAAAATAAAATTAAGGCTAAATAGATGAATGTATGACTAGGCTATAATTGCAAAGTCATTGCAACTATAGCCAAATAATGCTAATTAGGCTAATTTGTAAAATAATTTGGCCTTAATAGGACCTAAAAATGATATATTAAACCAAGACATGTTTTGAAATCGTTTATGATGCAAATTTATGATTAATTATTGGAGATAAAAATACTAGATAAATTAGAATAAATTAATAAAAATGTGACAAAATTATAGAAAAATGCCAATCATTATAAAAGCTGATTTTGAAGGCATGTATGCAAGTTTAAAAAATAATTTAAGGAAAAACTGGGTATCAACAGCTGCCCCTCTTTACCCGGGAAGGATGAAAGAGTTGTCGGGTAAAGATATGATGGCCAATTTTGACCGAGCGAAACGGTTTGAAGAGTTTAAGGCCGCACTCTGGTTTCTGAGTTGCCTACATATCCCTGGTTTTACTAGAATCAGGTCGTATGTAGTTCAGGAGTCATCGGCGAAGTATACCGATGGAGTTTTGGACGCAGCATAAAGGGTTGAATGAATAGACGATTTACAGGGATGGTTATGAGAACTCGAGCGGGGTCGCTCCTGCTAGGATAGTCGTTGCTCGCCGGATTACCTACCAATAAGAAATGCAAGCATATATTGTGCGTAAATTTAAACATGATGCAAGTTCCCGTCGGACCATGAATGTTGTCTTCAGACGCTTGATGATGACGTCCTCGGACCATGACGTCCTGGGCCATGGATTGCTTGATCGCAGGATTCGCATGCCATGAAATTATGTTCTCGGGCCATGAGGATGGTGCCTCTGAACCATGACGCCTTTGAATAATGATATGCAAAATTGAATGAGGTCCTCAGGCCATTACATGGTGTTCTCGGGCTATGAAGATGGTTCCTCCGAACGATGACGCCTTTGGATAAATTAGCGATATTTCAGCTCATGAAGATGCAATGCTTACAAGACAGAGCTTAGTCTTGCGAATCTAAGGGCAGAGCTTAGCCCGAAAGAAAAGCGAAATAAATAGTGCTTGAAACAGTGCTTAGTCTCAATGAAAAAGTAAATTGGAGGCAGAGCTTAGCCTCAGAAGGCAGAAAAGTAGCTTTATGCAAAGGGAGGTAGAGCTCAACCTCGAAAGGCAGAAAGGTAGCCTTATACAGAAATGCAGATGGAGATGGAGACAATTCTTAGTCTCGGAAGGAAGAAAGGTAGCCTTATGCAAGAATGCAGATGGAGACATAGCTTAGTCTCGAAAGGCAAAAAGGTAGCCTTATGCAGATGGAAGGCAGAATGGTAGCCTTATGCAAAATGCAAATGCAGATGGAGACTGTGCTTAATATTGGAAGGCAGAAAGGTAGCCTTATGCAAGAATGCAGATGAGACAGAGCTTAGTCTCGGAAGGCAGAAAGGTTGCCTTATGCAGATGGAAGGTAGAATGGTAGCCTTATGAAAAATGCAGATGCAGATGGAGATAGTGCTTAGTCTCGGAAGGCAGAAAGGTAGCCTTATGCAATAATGAAGATGGAGACAGAGCTTAGTCTCGAAAGGCAGAAGGGTAGACTTATGCAAAGGGAGGTAGAGCTCAACCTCGGAAGGCAGAAAGGTAGCCTTATGCAGAAATGCAGATGGAGATAGTGCTTAGTCTCGAAAGGCAAAAGGGCAGCCTTATGCAAAATGCAGATGCAGATGGAGATAGTGCTTAGTCTCAGAAGGTAGAAAGGTAGACTTATGCAAGAATGCAGATGGAGACAGAGCTTAGTCTCGGAAGGCAGAAGGGTAGCCTTATGCAAAATGCATATGCAGATAGAGATAGTGCTTAGTCTCGGAAGGCAGAAAGGTAGCATGTAACCTTATGCAAAATGCAGATGCAGATGCAGACAGTGCTTAGTCTCGGAAGGCAAAAAGGTAGCCTTATGCAAGAATGCAGGTGGAGACAGTGCTTAGTCTCGAAAGGAAGAAAAGTAGCCTTATGTAGCATTAAAATAAATGACAATAGGAATTCTTAGCTGGTAATAAATTACGATATTGTGACCGTTGTGAGCGTTGCGATTATGGAGCATGTTTTGTTTGGGCTGATAATAAATGTCGGTAGATGTGACGGTTTTAAGAATTGTGTCTTTGAATAGTGTCTGTTCTTCGGGCGGATAGTGTGTTTTGGGGCTTTTGCAATCGTCATACCTGCATCCAAAGAAAGATCATGAGTTCTGTAAACGGGGAGGTTAGTTCGTATCCTCGCTGGCTTTGCTTGATTCGTTCTTTCTTGATCTGATGATCCTGTTTATATCATCGGGGTAGCGTTTTCTAAACAAAGTTGTTTCAAGAATAAATATGCATGGTTTTGTAAAAAATATAGTATAAATATTTGATATAAACATTGCAACCTCTCCTGCTACGGAATTTTGAGAGTCCTCCTCGAAATTCTACCCCAGTTTGATGGGTTGACGTTTATGACTGTTGCACATGCGGTGATCGGCTGAACTTGCTTCGGAATTTTGAGGGTCCTCCTCAAAATTCTGCTCCAGTTTCCAATTGCGGGAAAAAGAAATTTTTATTGAATTGTGACCGAACCCATAGGGCTGCCTACGTATCCCCTCTTAAATGGGAATCAGGTCAGGCGTAGTTCAATATACACCTTTGATAAAACATTAAAGGATTACACATAATAGCGTTTGACTGCATCTGAATTGATTGTCTTTGGCCAGACTTCTCCGTCCATTGCTGCAAGTATAAGAGCTCATCTTGGAAGTACTCGGTGGACCATATACGGACCTTGCTAGTTGGGAGAGAATTTACCTTTGGATTTGTCTTGATGTGGAAAGATTTTCTTCAACACTAGTTGCCCCGGCGTGAACTGTCTTGGCTTGACCCTTTTGTTGAAAGCTCGAGTCATTCTGATCTGATAAAGTTTCCCGTGACATACTGCATTCATCCTTTTTCCATCTATGAGGGCCAGTTGTTCATAACGGCTCTTTACCCACTCTGCATCATTGAGCTAAGCTTCTTGTATGATTCTTAGTGATGGAATTTCAACTTCGGCAGGAATGACAGCTTTCGTACCATAAACCAACATGTAAGGGGTTCCCCCGGTTGACGTGCGGACTGTGGTGCGGTATCCTAGTAGAGCAAATGATAACTTCTCATGCCATTGCTTGTGCTTTTCTATCATCTTCCTCAATATCTTCTTGATATTCTTATTGGCGGCTTCTACAACTCCATTCATCTGAGGTCTATAGGCTGTGGAATTCTTGTGCTTGATTTTGAAAGTCTCGCACATGGCTTTCATCAGGTCACTGTTAATATTGGAACCATTGTCGATGATGATTGACTCTGGGATTCCAAATCGACAAACGATGTGGTCGCGGACAAAGTCTGCCATGAATTTCTTAGTACGGCTTTGTAGGATGCTGCTTCGACCCATTTGGTGAAATAATAGATTGCTACCAGGATCGACCTATGTCCGTTGGAGGCAGTAGGCTCGATTGGTCCAATGACGTCCATGCCCCAGGCGGCAAACGACCATGGTGAGCTTGTTGCATTGAGCTCGCTTAAGGGTACCTTTATCATATCTGCATGTACCTGACATCGGTAGCATTTCTGGACATACTGGATGCAGTCTGTTTCCATAGTCATCCAAAAGTAACCGGCCCTAAGTATATTCTTTGCTAAGACAAAACCATTCATATGCGGGCCGCAAGTTCCAGCATGAATCTCCTCAAGTAACTTGGATGCTTTCTTTGCGTCGACACATCTTAATAACCCCAAATCGGGAGTCCTCCTATACAATATTCCTCCGCTGTGAAAGAAATTATCGGACAATCTCCGGAGCTTGCATTTCTGAGTATGATTTGCAGGATCTGGGTACTCTCCTTTTGCCAAGTATTCTTTGATATCATGAAACCAAGGTTTTCTGTCTACTTCTTCTTCAACATGGGCGCAGTAAGCTGGTTGGTTATGGATCTTCACTGGAATGGGATTAATAAAATTCTTGTCCGGATGCTGAATCATAGATGACAGAGTGGCCAATGCATCAGCGAACTCATTTTGGATCCTGGGGACATGCCGAAATTCCGTTTTCGTAAACCTTTTTCTTAATTCCTGCACGTAGTGCAGATACAACAGTATCTTGGAATTCTTGGTTTCCCACTCTCCTTGTACCTGATGTATGAGCAAGTATGAGTCACCAATCACTAACAGCTCATGGACGTTCATATCAATTGCCATTTTGAGACCTAAGATGCAGGCTTCATATTCCGCCATATTGTAAATGCAGGGGAATCTGAGTTTGGCAGATACCGGACAGCTCCAGTGCTGACTCCCTTGAAATTTTCCGCTCCATCAAAGAACATTCTCCAATTGTCATAGGACTCTGCAATATCTTCTCCTATGAATGATACTTCTTCATCGGGAAAGTACGTCTTTAGGGGTTCATATTCTCCATTTATAGGGTTCTCAACAAGATGGTCCGCCAATGCTTGTCCCTTGACTGCCTTCTGAGTTACATAGACAATGTAGAACTCACTCAGTAGGATCTGCCACTTGGCCAGCTTTCCAGTGGGTATGGGCTTCTGGAAGATGTACTTCAAGGGATCCATCCTTGATTTGAGTTACGTAGTATAGGCATAGAAGTAATGCCTCAACTTCTGGGCTAACCAAGTCAAAGCACAGCAGGTGCGTTCCAATAGAGAATACCGAGCTTCATACGGTGTGAACTTCTTGCTGAGATAGAAAATAGCTTGCTCTTTTCTTCCTGTTCCATCGTGTTGCCCCAGAATGTAGCTGAAAGCTCCATCTAATACTACAAGGTAGAGTAGAAAAGGTCTACCTGGATCAGGCGGTACCATGACTGGTGGCGTTGACAAGTACTCCTTAATTCTGTCGAAGGCCTCTTGGAATCATTGGTCCATTTGGTTGCGGCGTCCTTCTGAAGATCAGCTCACATACAACTGTAGACTGTGCTATGAACCGGCTGATGTAGTTAAGACGTCCCAAGAAGCTCATCACATCTTTCTTGTTCCTAGGCGGTGGTAGTTCTTGGATGGCTTTGACTTTCGATGGATCCAGTTCTATTCCTCGATGGCTTACAATGAACCCAAGCAGTTTCCCAGCAGGCATTCCGAATGCACACTTCACGGGGTTTAATTTCAGATTGTATTTCTGCATTCTATTGAAGAACTTCCTCAGATATTCTATGTGGTCGGCAACTTTCTTGGACTTTATAATAACATCATCCACATATACCTAAATCTCCTTGTGTATCATATCGTGGAAGATAGTAGTCATAGCCCACATATAAGTGGCCCCAACATTCTTAAGGCCGAACGGAATCATTTTATAGCAGTATACTCCCCACGGCGTAATGAAAGCCGTTTTCTCAGTGTCTTCCTCGTCCATCCAGATCTGATGGTAACCAGCGAAGCAATATATGAATGATTGTAGTTCATGCTTGGCGCAATTGTCAATCAGGATGTGTATGTTTGGCAAAGGGAAGTCGTCTTTCGGACTGGCCCGATTGAGATCCCGGTAGTCGACACAGACTCTGACCTTCCCATCTTTCTTTGGTACTGGCATGATATTGGCTAACCATGTCGGATATTCGACTACCCTGAGAACCTTGGCATTGATCTGCTTGGTGACTTCTTCCTTGATTTTTAAACTCATGTCAGGCTTGAACTTTCTGAGTTTTTGTTTCACCGGCGGACACATTGGATCAGTTGGTAATTTGTGAGCAACAATGATGTACTCAGACCAGTCATGTCATCGTACGACCATGCGAATATGTCCTCATACTCTTTTAGAAATTCTGTGTATTCTTTCTTCTCTGACGACGACAAATGAATGTTGATGCAAGTTTCCTTGACATTTTCTGAATCTCCCAAGTTGACAACTTCGGTCTCATCCAGGTTGGACTTAGGTTTGTTCTCAAAATTCTCAACTTCTTTGACAATCTCTTCTGGTATATCATCTTCTTCTGAATCAATATTTGTTTGTTGTGTTTGTCTCGTTGCATGTCACTGTCATTGGTTCATCAAGACAAGTAATAGTAATGTTGTATAGATAAAGTAATGAAAGAAAAACAGTAGTAATAAATATTGATTCATAAAAACTTAAAAGTGCTTTTGATAAATTGAATAAATGTTTTTGAACATTGAAGATCTTATTGCAGGAATTGAAAAATGCGAAAAGAAAATCATTTAGTATAAACAATGAACAAAGCTTGCTTTAGCCTTTCTACCCCGAGGCTCGTCGAGCTCCGGCTGTTCTAACGGTCCAATTCTTGAGATATGCTCCTCTGCTTACGACCTGTATGGAAGGGCTTTCCTCCCCCTCCTCATCGAGAACGACACAACAATCCATGTCACTGTCCTCCAAGAATAAGTTCCTCAATGTTGCAAGTGCTTCTTCTTCATCTGACCCATAGATAATGCCGACCTGATGGAAGGTCTACTCTAGATGTGGTATCGGCTGCTCCAGGGGGTAATAAGAACCGCGCCATTGTGGCGACCAGCTCTTGAATTCTTCCCAAGTATATTTGTATCCCAAACCGAAGGTGGTGCCATGTTTCTTGATCTTTATGGGTTTAGAGATTCCTTGGAGATTCTTGTCGAGCCCTTTACCTGGCTCATATCCTCTCTAGCTCATCATGCTAGCGATCTTACTATCCCACCATTTGTCCTTATCTATGGCATTGACCCATTCAATATGGTGGTAAGTTTCTCCATCCAACATCCTTCTTCCCTCGATCACTGGAATAGTCTAGCTACTGTAAATAGCATTGCTTCCATCGCCATGAATGATCACTTCTTGGTGGTTCCATTCAAACTTCACTGCCTGATGCAGCGTTGATGCTACGGACCTAGCAGCATGTATCCATGGCCGTCCTAATAGCAAGTTGTAGGACGCTGATACATCTATTACTTGAAAGTCAACTTCGAACCAAGTTGGCCCCATCTGCAAGCACAGGCTAATCTCGCCGATAGTGGACCTCTAAGAGCCATCAAAAGCTTTCACATTTATCACTCTATCTCTTATATCGTGAATACCTTTTCCCAATTTCTTGATCGTTATCAACAGACAGATATTGAGACTGGATCTACCATCGATAAGAGTTTCGGTGATGAAATAGCATTCGCATTGCACAGTGATGTGCAGAGCATTGTTGTGACCCAGCCCTTCAGGTGGCAGCTCGTCCTCGTGAAAGGTGATCTTATGACTTTCCAACACTTGGCCTACGATATTGTCCATTTCCCCACTAGTGATATTATTCGGCACATATGCTTTATTCAGCACTTTTAACAAAGCATTTCTGTGTGCCTCTGAATTTTGCAGCAAGGAGAGAATAGATATCTGAGCTACGGTCTTGTTCAGCTAGTCAATGATAGAATACTCCTTGGCCTGTACTTTCGTCCAAAGATCGTCTGGACCTGTCTCGATAATGGGTGGTTTGTTGGAAGCCCGATTGCTTGATTCAGCCAGATTTTCAGGCGTATAGACTCTACCAGTCCTTGTCATACCCTGTGCCGCGGTAGCTTCTTCAATCTTGACTTTTCCCTTCCTTCTTGCCTCAGCCACATAATCCCATGGTACATCATTTGTATAGAAGGGTGGCGTGGTTGATATTGCCACTGTAATCGGTGCAGCTACCCTTACTTCGAATGGAACATGTGCCTTAGCAAGTGGCAGGAATGCAAACTCAAATGGTGCGGGTGCATTTGCCGGAGGTATAACTTCGACCTCAATTGGTGTAGGTGCCTTTACGGGTGGTTCTTCAAACTCAAGAGGTACATACATATCTACCTCAGCATCCTCAGACGGCTGAATCTGGACTATGATTGGGTTGAGAGTAACCGTTGGTTTCTTTGGGTCATCGCCTTCTACGATCAACCCAATCGACCCCTCGGGGTCCCAATATTCTTCTATTTCAATCGTGTGGATGCCTCCACCCTTATGGTCTGGAAGAGGATTATTGTGGACGTTGGGAGAGGATTCTTTTGCCACAATGATCTTGTTGTCAATCAAGGACTGTATCTTATCCTTCAAAGAGCAGCATTCATCGATGGTGTTTCCTTTCATGCCAGAGTGGTATGCACAGGACTTGTTTGGGTTAACCCACTGAGAAGGATTCTAGGGGGTTATGGCAGAGATGGGGGTGAAATTACCAGCAACCTTTAGTTTCTCATACAGTTGGTCGATGGGTTCGGCGATAATAGTACATTGTTTTGGAGGTCTTCAATCAAAATTGGGCCGAGGTCTAGGGAAGTTTTAGTGTGTAGGGGGTGATTGATAGTGGGATGGTTGAGAGTTTTAGGTGTGGTAAACAGGAGTAGGCTGGGAATATCTGGGTGAAGTAGGTTGATATGTAGGTGGTGGAGATGATTGATAGGTTGGTGGTGGTGCTTGGTATGAGGGTGAGGGTGCTTGGTAATTTTGGGTTGGTGTATATGTAAGTGGCGGTGTTGGGTAGGTTTGATATTTAAGTGGAGATTTGGCTCTTTGTGCAATCATCACGGCTCCCACAGCCCTTTTCTTGGACACACCACCGGACTGTAGGGCCTTGTTTGTAGGTTGCAAAGCCTTAAAGTTAGTGACCATACCACTTTTGATTCCCTCTTCGATCCTCTCTCCCAATTTGATAATATCAGAGAACTTGTGGTTCTCAATCACCATCAACCGCTCATAGTATTGTGGATCTTGAGCTCGGACAAAGAACATATTCATTTGTTCCTCGTCTAAGGCGGGCCTAACCTTAGCAGCTTCGGACCTCCAGCGAGTAGCATACTTGTGAAACGTTTCTGTGGGTTTCTTCTTCAGATTCTGGATGTAGAACACATCTGGTGCGTTCTTTGTATTAAACCTGAACCTATCCATGAAGTCGGACGCCATGCTTACCCAATTCGACCATTTCCTGGGGTCTTGGATGATGTACCAAGACGGCGCATCTCCTTTCAAGCTCCTCATGAACAGCTTCATGTGGATCCTCTCATATTTCCCCACTCCAACTAGCTTGTCACAGTAGGTCCTCAGATGAACCCTTGGGTCTCCTGTACCATCAAACATTTCGAACTTAGGAGGTTTGTACCCCTCGGGCAGTTCGACATTGGGCTGTATACAGAGGTCCTCATAGTTCAGCCCCTCGACTCATTGGCTTCCCTCAACGCCTTGAACCCGGCTGGTCAGTTTCTTAAGTTCCTCAGCCAAGTTCCTGATAAGCAGATCCTTTTCACCAGACTCAGATGTGTACGTGATAGGTTGTATGGAGTGTGGCACAGTCTCTACATAGATGGGGTTATTGTGATGGCCTGGTGCATGGGTGTAGAAATGGTCGTTTGTGGTGTTCTGAGGTTCTGGGATAAGTAGTGGAGTGTTCTTTGGAGTATGGCAGGTATTGCATTGTGTTGGAAGGTTTTGGTTCTTTGGTGGAGTGGTGTGATGATGAGATGCCGGATGATTTTGTTGTTTAGGGATGTTTTGCGAAGGTGTAGGATTCTGGATGTTAGGGAGGTTGACGTCTGGGACGCTGAGGGTGAATGATAGATTTGCCAAATTTCGAACTTGATCAAGTTCTTCTTGGAATTTCAACAGCTTATGTTCAAGCTGTGACGTAGTCTCATTTGGAACCCGAATACCTTGGCCATCAGTGGCCTCTACCCGTTCAACCATGTTTTCCTTCCTGATGTTTCCTGAATCTTCCATTTTCTTTTTTCCTTTTTTCTTGCCTTTGGGAGGACTAGGAGGAGGATAGGGTGGAGGGGCCTTGGATTTTGTGAGATAGGATGATGATGCCATAGTGCACGAACCAACCTTTGGGGAGGGAAATAATAATAAAAGAAAACAAAGCAAAAACAAAAGGTAACCAATTCGGTGAGGATTATGAATAAGTATTGCAGTATTTAAACATATAGTGCGAAAATAGAAAGCGTGTCCTAGTTTGGGAACCTCTTTGTGCCCGAGGTAGGCCTAGCGACAAATAAATTTGGAAAACTTAAAATGCGAAATGCCTCATTTCATTAATGTAAAAAATAGACGAATCCAAAGTGACACTAAATAAGCAAGAAATAAAATCACTAATGGCCATTGGCCTTATTACATCGGTAAAGAGAAAAAGAAATTCCTATCTACTTGGTCCCAGAAGGACCTTCCCCAGACTCAACATCCTTGATTCCCTCGAACAGATTCCCCAGCTCGCGAAGTCCTAGCAGTTGGTATGCTCTGGCTAGATGTCCACTTTCATTCCCTTCAGCCTTTTGACAGTCTTCAACCCTCTTGAGGAATTTAGCCTCAAGCTCGACTATGCCTCGTTCCAAGTATCCGAGCTTTCTATTGGCACTGACAGCCATGTCTTTCCACTCTTCAATCAACTTCTTATTGAACTCGTGTATCTCGTGGTGCTCATCCTCACATTCGTGGATCCTCTTGCACAACTGATTATACTTGACCTGAGCCTCGGCCTTTTCATCTGTGATTCGGTGACCTCGGATGAACCCTGGCCTGCCTAGACCATCCCAATTGTCCTCTAACTAACCTGAATAGAAAGGTGTACAACCTGCGTGATATCTGCCTAGCTCAATTGTGTCTTTCCCCTTTATGATCTTACAGTGCCACATGTGTTGAGCGTGGCACTTGTGAGGACTATTATCATTCTAGAAGCAGCCTAGAAATGACTCATCTTGTCGATCCTCGGTATGACTTGCTTCCTACCTGCTTGCCTCATAACCCGGAGAAGGATGTAGGGATACGTTCCTCTCAGACCAATCAGTATCAAGAATGGTGCATCTCTTGATCGAACGATGAATTCTTCTGTTGGAAACCACTCGAACATCCATTGGACTTGTTCCTCAGTCAGATTATCGAAGAACTCAACCCACTCTTTGGCATTCTCAGGCTGAGAAAACATGTCAGGGATGTAAGTCATTCTCTTTGGATGGTGGAAAGCGATGTGGTCATTCCATGTCGTTCACTGAAACTCTTGTCGGTACTGGCCCTTTTGGAGATGTTCTAAGAGCCAGAGCTGAAGTAATAAGTTTCAGCCCTCAAAGTGTTTCGCTCCTCTTTGGCATTGTTATAAGGCTCGATCATGTCTGAAATGATCATAGGAACGATACTGAAAGTCTGCCCACCAATTCCCTTCACTAATGTCTTGGTTACCCTAGCCAACCTAGTGTGGATTCTTTCTCTTTTTGTCGGAAATACTATCAACCCCAGAAAGCAGACAAAGAAGACGAATACTCTATGGTGAATGTGTCCTAAAGATGTGATGGTGAATTCATCATGGAAGGTACGATATGATTTTTTATGTCCGTACCTTTCATACAAGTAATCAAAAGGGATGTATGATTCCTTCAAACACCCTAACTCTGCATTCTTCTTTAAATCCATCATGTTTAAGAAACTTCCCGTGCGATTCTCAGGCATTAACAAACCCGCAGTTTCCCAAACTAGACTGGCCAGCCTTCCTATTTCTTGTAACAATGGCGTCATCTTGATGTTTCCAAAATGGAAGACAGTCCTTTCACAATCCCAGAAAAGGGTGGCATCCTCTATCATCATATTGTTAGGCCGGATGTCTAGGAGGGACGAAACATTACCCAGATATTTCTTGACGAGTGTTTTGTCACTAGAATGCAGATCTTCCCACCAATTCAGTAATTTAGGGTGGATGTTGGTGACCATACCGAATCTGGGGACTTCATGCCTCATATTTCTGCAAGGCAAACAAGATTAGACCCTGACCCCTACCAGACTCGACTACTTGACATCAATGATTAGCATGTAAGCATTTAGTTCTCCAAAATAAATGCACATAACGTAATGATGTCCGTTGGGATTTATGGAAACCCGGTGGACTTTGGACAAGGCAATCCTAAAGGTTATTGTGCGGACAACACGTTAGCCTGGCTAGGTTTGACCATTGTCACGACCCCAAATCCTAACAGGTCGTGATGGCGCCTATCGTGGAACTAGGCTAGCCAACCATCACATGACTACACATTATTTTAGTAAAGTTTTCTCAAATCTCATTAATAACCAGCATAATAAGTATAAAAATTTCTCTAAGTCTTTAAGCAAGCATAATATATCCTGACAGTCTAAACAAATCCCCCAGAACTAGAGTCAACTGATCACGAGCATCTAAGAATAGGGATAGTACTGCTAATGTCATAATACACTATCTCAGAACAAAATACTAAATACTAATGAAGAAAGGGAAATGGAGAAGTTGTGCACGCTGGACAACTACCTCGAAATCCCAAAGCTGATGTCGAACGGACGCAAGTGACTACTGCTCAGAACCAGTACCTGGATCTGCACACAGAGGTGCAGGGAGTAATGATGCGTACACTAACTCAGTAGTAATGAAAATAAATCAAGTCTGAAGATAAGAAACACACAGCACAAAACACCAATCCACAAAACAGTAAAACACCGAGTCTCCATAAAGTATACATTTAATACATAAGTTTGAAAACAAATTTTGGTAAAAATCCTTTGAACAAGTATATTTCTCCAAATGTTTCTCAGTAAAAACTCCCAAAATATTAGTTTGAAAGATGAAACGCATCATAATCAAAACTCAGTAAAATATCATTATAAACTGCCCCTCGGACCAAATCATCGCCCATAGTCAGTCACTCAGCACTTCACCATCCCTCAGTAACAGTCACTCAGCACCTCACCATCACTCGGTAACAGTCACTCAGCACCTCACAGTCACTCATACCTCCCAATCACTCGTCACTCGGCATTCGATACTCGCACTCAGTAGGTATCTGCGCTCACTAGGGGTGTGTACTGACTCCGGAGGGGCTCCTACAGCCCAAGCGCTATAAACAAGCCAAATCATGGCATCAATCACTCAGGCTCTCGGCCTCTCTCATATCATAACATCCTCACAATATTGGCCCTCTGCCTCACTCAGTCAGACATTCTCAACATGCCACTCGGGCCATAAATAAACAGGGTTCTCGACCCAAAACAGTATTTCATTTCAAGAAATAATATCAATAAACTCTGAGTGTAAAACAAATTTAGTAAGAAATACTGAGTGCAAAATCATAATTTATAAGTAAGGTATATCAGTAAAGTAGCCCCCCAAGGGGTTAGAACAGATCGGCACTAGGCCCTAAACATGGATTACATCCCAAATATATCAAAACATAGTAATACTATAAAACATATGCTTTAAAAGCAGTTTTGCAAATCCATAGTTGCCAAAAAAGGAACATCTTTCCAAATTTCCAATTCGTGCATGCCCCACACTCGTCATCCAGTGTGCACGTCACTCCAAATCCGTGAAAGGATGTAAAGTATGGGGTTTCATACCCTCAGGACAGGATTTAAAGACATTACTTACCTCAAACTAGCCCGAAAAGCAATTCCGCAACATGGTTTCCTCTCGAATCAACTTTCGAGCGCTCCAAATCTATCAAGTTCAGATTTTTCACATCAAATTATGTTAAGGGGATGAAACCCAATAGAAAAATATCAACTTTATGCACAAAACCCGAAATTAGCCAAAACCCGACCCCCGAGCCCATGTCTCGAAACTCGACAAACTTTAAAACAAAATGATCCTCATCATATCACGAGTCTGTACATATAAAGAACTCTGAAATCAGAGTCCGATTGACCCCTCAAATCACCTATAAAAGGTATTTTAAGCTCAATCCCTAGTTTCCCCTTTTCCACTGCTTTTCCTTAGTTAAACGTTGTTAATAAGGTCTTTAATCACACATAATCGACTTAATGAGTCCAAAAATCTTACCTCAATGAAGAACAATTGTTTCCCTCTTCAAAATTTCTTCAAAAGCTCTATTCCCGTTCAAAAATGGCAGAAAAGTGGGCAAGGGTCGCGGATGGGTTTAATTTATACTGCCCAATTAATTCTTCATTGTGATCGCGGACATCAGGTCGCGATCGCGAAGAGAAATTTCCCAGCCCCACAATTTAACCTTATGCGATCGCGAATAACACCACGCGATCGCGATTCACTAAACCTCAACCCAACGCGATCGCGGACCTCTGACCGCGTTCGCGATGAACAAATGCGTTCCCCCCAGCTTGGCCTGCTAACCTTACGCGAACGCGACCTAACCCCACACATTCGCGATGAACAAACCTTCAATGCTACGCGATCACACCCCAATCTCTGCAATCGCGCTGTACAACTTCCTCCTGGCTTCATGCAACCCTATGCAATCGCGGACCGTTCCTCGCGATCGCGGTGAACAAATTGCTCTTGTATTAACACCAAAAAACAACAGACTTTTTAAGATCAACAATGCCCGTTAACCATCCGAAATCAATCCCGAGCCCCTCGGGACCCTAACAAAACATACCAACACATCCTACATGATCATTCAAACTTAGTCGAGCTTTCGAAACATCAAAACAACATCAAAACACCAAAATCACATCAAATTCAAACCTATGAACTTTGAAATTCCTAAATTCCACCAATGATGCCGAAACCAACCAAAACACCTCTGATTGACCTGAAATTTTGCATACATGTCAAAAATGGCATTACGAACCGGTTTTAACTATCGAAATTCCATTCCGACCCCTATTTTTCACTACCGACCGGAAATCACCAAAATCTAATTTCGCCTATTCAAGCCTAATTCTACACCGGACATCACAAAAATATTGTGAACACACAACTAAGTCCCAAATAACCTAACGAAGCTATCCGAGCCATAATATCCGTATTTCGAGGTCGTTTACCAATAAGTCAACTCTCAGTTGACTTTTCAAACGATAAAGCTATTATTTATTTTTAGAGACTAAGTGTCTCAATTTCCACTACAACCATTCTGAACCCGAGCCAACAGGATCCAACACATCATAAAAAGTATAACAACCTATGAAAAGGCAGAAACAGTAAATATAATGCATATTCTACGGAATGACCGGTCGGGTCGTTACATTCTTCCCCTCTTAAACAAACGTTCATCCTCGAACGGGTCTAGAAACATATCCGGAGTCTCAAACAAGTGAGGATATCTTCTCTGCATCTCCCGCTCGGTCTCCCAAGTAGCCTCCTCCACTGGCTGACCTCTCCATTGTACCTTCACTGAAGCTATATCCTTCGACCTCAACTTTCTAACCTGATGACCCAAAATGGCCATTGGCTCAACCTCATATGACATATCACCCTCGAGCTAAACTGTGCTGAAGTCTAAAACATGAGACGGGTCACCAACATACTTCCGGAGCATTGACACATGAAATACCGGATGAACACTCGATAAGCTGGCTGGTAAGGCAAGTCTATAAGCCACCTCTCCAATCTTCTGAAGCACCGCAAAAGGACCAATAAACTGGGGACTCAGCTTTTCCCTCTTTCCAAACCTCATAACACCCTTCATGGGTGATACCTTCAGCAGTACCTTATCACCTTCCATAAAAGACACATCCTGGACCTTCCGATCTGCATAACTCTTTTGCCTAGACTGTGCCATGCGAAGTCGCTCCTGAATCAACTTTACCTTCTCCAATGCATCCTGAATCAAATATGTGCCTAACAGCCTGGCCTCACCGGGCTCGAACCAACCAATCGGAGATCTACACATCCTACCATATAAAGCCTCATACGGGGCCATCTGAATACTGGACTGGTAGCTATTATTATATGCAAACTCCGCGAGTGGCAGAAACTGATCCCATGAACCCCCAAAATCAATCACACAGGCACGCAACATGTCCTCTAAAATCTGAATAGTCTGTTCCGACTGACCGTTGGTCTGAGGATGAAATGATGTGCTCAACTCTACCTGAGTACCCATACCTCTCTGCACGGCCCTCCAAAACTGAGACGTGAACTGAGTACCTTTGTCAGAAATAATAGAAATAGGAACTCCGTACAATAGGACAATCTCCCTGATGTAGATCCAGCTAACCTCTCCGAAGTATAAGTAGTACTGACAAGAATAAAGTGCGAGGACTTGGTCAACCGATCCACAATTACCCAAATAGCATCAAAACCCTTCGAAGTACGTGGAAGCCCAACTACAAAGTCCATGGTAATTCGCTCCCATTTCTATTCCGGAATATCTAACCTCTGAAGTAACCCACCTGGTCTCTGATGCTCATACTTCAGCTGCTGGCAGTTGAGACACTGTGATACATACTCAACAATATCTCTCTTCATCCGCATCCACCAATATTGCTGTCTCAGATCCTGATACATCTTCGCGGAACCCGGATGGATGGAATACCGTGATCTGTGGTCAATGATGACTTGAGCTTCTGAAATCTCTCCTCACACTCATTAGACCATCTAAATGGAGCACCTTTCTGGGTCAATCTGGTCAAAGGCGAAGCAATAGAAGAGAATCCTTCCACAAAGCGACGGTAATATCCCGCCAAACCAAAGAAACTCCTAATCTCTGTAGTTGAGGACGGTCTGGGCCAACTCTGCACCGCCTCTATATTCTTCGGATCAACCTGAATACCCTCACTGGACACCACGTGCCCCAAGAAAGCTACCGAACCAAGCCAAAACTCACACTTGGAGAATTTTGCATAAAGTTTCTCCTCCCTCAACCTCTGTAACACCACTCTCAAATGCTGAGTATGCTCCTCTTGGCTACGAGAATATACCAGGATGTCATCAATGAACACAATGACGAAAGAATCAAAGTAAGGCTGAAACACATTGTTCATCAAATGCATGAACACGGCTGGGGCATTGGTCATCCCAAACGACATAACCAGAAATTCATAATCGCCATATCTTATCCTGAAAACAGTCTTCGGATTGTCAGAATCCCGAATCTTCAACTGATGATACCCGGATCTCAAATAAATCTTAGAGAACACTCTAGCTCCCTGAAGCTGGTCAAACAAGTCATCAATACGGGGCAAAGGATACCGGTTCTACACTGTAACCTTGTTCAGCTGCCTATAATCAATACACATGCACATAGAGCTATCCTTCTTATTCACAAACAACACCGGTGCACCCCAAGGTGACACACTAGGCGAATGAACCCCTTATCTAAGAGTTCCTGAAGTTAATCTTTCAATTCTTTCAACTCTGTTGATGCCATATGATAAGGTGGAGTAGAGATAGGCTGGGTGCCTGGCACCAAATCAATACAAAAATCAACATCCCTGTCAGGTAGCATGCCTGACAGATCTACAGGGAATACATCTGGAAAATCACGGACCATAGGAACAGAATGAATAAAAGGAGTCTCACTACTAATATCCCTCACAAAATAAAGATAAGTTTCATATCCTTTCCCAACCATACGTTGAGCCTTCAAATAAGAAATCACTCTACTAGGCGCACGCTCTATAGACCCTCTCCACTCAACTCTCGGAACTCCGAGCATAGCTAGGGTCACGGTCTTAGTGTGACAATCAAGAATAGCATGACATGAGGATAACCAATACATGCCCAGTATCACATCAAATCCAAGCATACTGAGTATTAAAAAGTCTACTCGGGTCTCCAGACTCCCAATAGATATCACACACGACCGATACACACGGTCCATAACAATAGTATCGCCCAACAGAGTCGAAACATGAGCAGACGTAACTAAGGACTCACTGGGCATATTCAGAAAGTGAGTAAAATATGACGAAACATAAGAGTATGTGGGACTAGGGTCAAATAAAGACAAAGCATCATTGTGACTGACTCAGATGGTACCTGTAATCACTGTATCGGAAGCCATAGCATCAGGCCTAGCTGGGAGTGCATAAATACGTGGCTGGCCTCCACCAACTCGACCTCCCCCTCTAGGGTGGCCTCTAGCTGCCTGACCACCACCCCTAGCTGCCTGGGTGGGTGGTGAAGTGACTGGGGCTAAAGTCGAGGGTTGAACCCTCTGCTGAGATGAACTACCAGGACGACGAGGACATTGCCTCCACCCATGTCCAAATTCTCCACACTCGAAACAACTACCTAGAGCTAGAGATGAGGATTGAAGAGAACCCCTGCCACCATGAAAACCACTGGATGAACCATGCATAGAAGAACCCTAGAAAGATGATGCTCTGGAGGAACTCTGAGCTGGAAGGGAACTAACGGGAAGAACGTCCTTGATAAGAACTGCGGTGACCCTGCCCCCAAAGATGCACCACTATAAGCTGGGCAAGCTGGCTGAGGAGGCCTAAATGGATTACCTCTACTGGGCTGAAACTTCCCTCTGGAAGGGCCACCGTAGAAACTACCTGATCCCCGAGGCCTGTTGGCCCCTCTCTCCTCACGCTCCTACCTGCGAACTAACTCAATATCCCGAGCTATGTCAACAACCTGCTCGAATGTGGCACCTGACACCCTCTTCCTAGTCATCAAGATCCAAAGCTGATACGTGAGACCATCTACAAACCTCCTGATCCTCTTCCTATCAGTAGGGACTAACTCAGAAGCATGTCTATCCAACTCAGAAAATCGCATCTCGTACTGTGTGACTGACAACTCTCCCTGGCGCAGCTGCTCAAACTGCATGCGTTGCTCTTATCTGTGGGACTGAGGAATATACTTCTCCAAAAAGATCGTGGACAACTGCTGCCATGTGAGGGGTGCTGAACCAACCGGCCTACGCCTCTCAAATGCCTCCCACCAAGTTAAGGCAGCACCAGCAAACTGAAATGTAGCAAATAAGACCCTACTGGTCTCTAGAATACCAGCATTACAGAGTATCCTCTGGCACTTATCCAGAAAACCTTGGGCATCCTCTCCCTCTATGCCGCTGAAAGTCGAAGGCTGAAGTCTACTGAACCTCTCCAGCCTACGTTGCTCATCCTCGGGAATAGCTGGGACTACATAGTCCTAAATTGGGGCAACCAGCTAGGGGACTACCCCTGGTGCCTGAAAACCCTGTACACCTGCTCAGGTGTCCGGGCAGCTGGAGTCTGAGTGCCTCCCCCGGCTAGTGGCAGTAGTAGACATAGCAACTGCCTGAGCCAAACTAGTACACACTTTCAATATCTGAGCTAGGGTCTCCTGAAGACCTGGAATGACAATAGGCACTACCGGTGCCTGAGCATGTCCCGCTGGAGCATCCTCAGCGGGAACCTGATCCTGAATAATAGGGGGATCCACTGGTGCTATCCCGGCTACTGCACGGGTTGGTCCCCTAACTCCACCACGGCCTCGACCCCTTGTGGGTCTAGCTGGTGTCTGGTCACCCTGATCCGTAACGCGTGCCCTCACCATCTGTGAGAGAATAAAACAACAGTAGTTTAGATTTCTAGAATCAATAGAATGGCACGAAAGAGTTCAAGAAAATGAGATTTTTCCTAAGAGTTTTGTAGCCTCTCGAAGATAAGTACAGACGTCTATGTATCGATCCGCAAGATTCTACTAAACATGCTCATGACTGTTGAGTCCTATGTAACCTAGAGCTCTAATACCAACTTATCACGACCAAATCCTAACAGGTCGTGATGGCGCCTATCGTGGAACTAGGCTAGCCAACCATCACATAACTACACATTTATTTTAGTAAAGTTTCTCAAATCTCATTAATAACCAGCATAATAAGTATAAAAATTTCTCTAAGTCTTTAAGCAAGTATAATATATCTTCACAGTCTAAACAAATCCCCTAGAACTGGAGTCAACTGATCACGATCATATAAAAATAGGGATAGTACTGCTAATGTCATAATACACTGTCTCACAACAAAATACTAAATACTAATTAAGGAAGGGAAATGGAGAAGTTGTGGACGCTGGACAGCTACCTTGAAATACCAAAGCTGATGCCGAACGGACGCAAGTGACTACTGCTCAGAACCAATACCTGGATCTGCACATAGAGGTGCAGAGAGTAATGAAGAGTACGGCAACTTAGTGGTACTGAAAATAAATCAAGTCTGAAGATAAGAAACACACAACACAAAACACCAATCCACAAAACAGTAAAACACCGAGTCTCCATAAAGTATACATTTAATACATAAGTTTGAAAACCAATTTCCATAAAATTCCTTTGAACTAGTATATTTCTCCAAATGTTTCTCAGTAAAAACTCCCAAAATATGAGTTTTAAAGATGAAACGAATCATAATCAAAACTGAGTAAAATATCATTATAAACTGCCTCTCGGTCCAAATCATCGCTCATAGTCAGTCACTCAGCACCTCACCATCCCTCAGTAATAGTCACTCAGCACCTCACAATCACTCAGTAACAGTCACTCAGCACCTCACAGTCACTCATACCTCCCAATCACTCATCACTCGACACTCGCACTCAGTAGGTACCTGCGCTCACTAGGGGTGTGTACAGACTCCGGAGGGGCTCCTACATCCCAAGCGCTATAAACAAGCCAAATCATGGCATCAATCACTTAGGCTCTCGGCCTATCTCATATCATAACATCCTCACAATATTGTCCCTCTGCCTCACTCAGTCAGACACTCTCAACATGCCACTCAGGCCATAAATAAACAGGGTTCTCGACCCAAAACAGTATTTCATTTCAAGAAATAATATCAATAAACTCTGAGTGTCAAAACAAATTTAGTAAGAAAGACTGAGTTCAAAATCATAATTTATAAGTGAGGAATATCAGTAAAGTATCCCCCAAGGGGTTAGAACAGATCGGCATTAGGCTCCAAACATGGCTTACAGCCCAAATATATCAAAACATAGTAATACTATAAAACATATGCTTTAAAAGCAGTTTCGCAACTCCATAGTTGCACAAAAAGGAACATCTCTCCAAATTTTCAATTCGTGCACGCCCCACACTCGTCATCTAGTGTGTGCATCACTCCAAATCCGTGAAAGGATGTAAAGTCCGGGGTTTCATACCCTCAGGACAGGATTTAAAGACATTACTAACCTCAAACTAGCCCGAAAAGCTATTCTGCAACACGTTTTCCTCTCAAATCAACTTCCGAGCGCTCCAAATCTATCAAGTTCAGATTTTTCACATCAAATTATGCTAAGAGGATGAAACCCAATCGAAAAATATCAACTTTATGCACAAAACTCCGAAATTAGCCAAAACCCGACCCCCGGTCCCATGTCTCAGAACTCGACAAACTTTATACCAAAACTATCCTCATCATCTCACGAGTCCGTACATATAAAGAACCCTGAAATCGAAGTCCGATTGACCCTCAAATCACCTCTAAAAGGTCTCTTAAACTCAAGCTCTAGTTTCCCCTTTTACCAACGATTTTCCTTAATGAAACGTTGTAAATAAGGTCTTTAATCACACATAATCGAGTTAATGAGTCCAAAAATATTACCTCAATGAAGAACAATCGTTTCCCTCTTCAAAATCTCTCCAAAAGCTCTATTCCTATTCAAAAATGGTGGAAAAGTGGGCAAGGTCGCGGATGGGTTTAATTAATACTGCCTAGTTAATTCTTCATTGCGATCGCGGACATCAGGTCGCGATCGCGAAGAGAAATTTCCCAGCCCCACAATTTAACCTTATGCGATCGCGATTCACTAAGCCTCAACCCAACGCGATCACGGACCTCTGACCGCGTTCGCGATGAACAAACGTGTGGCCCCCAGCTTGGCCTGCTAACCTTACGTGAAGGCGACCTATCCCCACGTGTTCGCGATGAACAAACCTTCAATGCTACGCGATCGCACCTCAATCTCTACGATCGTACTGTACAACTAGCTCCTGGCCTCATGCAACCTTACACGATCGCGGACCGTTACCCGCAATCGTGGTGAGCAAATTGTTGTTGTATTAACACCAGAAAACAACAGACTTTTTAAGATCAACAATGCCCAATAACCATCTGAAATCAATCTTGAGCCCCTCGGGACCCCAACCAAACACACCAACACATCCTAAATGATCATTCGAACTTAGTCGAGCCTTCAAAACATCAAAACACCAAAATCACATCAAATTCAAGCCTATGAACTTTGAAATTCCTAAATTCCACCAACGATGTTGAAACCAACCAAAACACCTCCGATTGACCTGAAATGTTGCACACATGTCAAAAATGGCATTACGAACCTGTTCCAATTGTCGGAATTCCATTCTGACCCCCATAGCTTGTTTTCCATTGCCGGTCAAAAATCACCAAAAACTAACTTTCGCCAATTCAAGCCTAATTCTACACCGTATATCACAAAAATATTGTGAACACACTCCTAAGTCCCAAATCATCTAACGAATCTATCCGAGCCATAATATCCACATTCCGAGGTCGTTTATCAGTAAGTCAACTCTCAATTGGTTTTTCCAACTATAAAGCTATTGTTTTTTTAGAGACTAAGTGTCTCAATTCCCACTACAACCATTATGAACCCGAACCAACCGGCTCCAACACATCATAAAAAGTATAACCAACCTCAAGGCAGAAACAGTAAATATAATGCATATTCTACGGAACAACCGGTCGGGTTGTTACAACCATGATGCATGCAACAATATAACGGAGTAAGGTTTCTATGGGGTTTTAGACTGGTACCCTTGAGCGGACAACTCAAGGGGGAAAGGCACGGAACCGCCGACTGCACCGTTGATAGACTAGTTTTACTGCAAATAAGCCTTTCCGAATTTAGGGTGATAATATAGGAAGGGCGCAACCACTCATCAAGCGTTGCTATAGGATTTTGTTTTGGCACGAGTGGAGTATGATGTGGAATCATGATTATGCAGTAAGCAGTAAAACATGTAGTCATGTATTTGCACGTTATGAAAATAGTAAATACAACAATTTATAATTTAAAAGCGGTTACAAAGGAAGGAGACAAGGAAAAAACATTAGTTTGCTTTTGAAGAAAATTAAATGCTTAAATAAATAGACAAGTAATGGAACATAAGGAGAATGGGAAGAGGTACAAATTCACAAAGCAATTTGAAAATGGTAAAAGCCTGAGGCTCCCCAGACGAGTCGCCATGCTGTTGCGCCCCCTTTTTTCCAAACTCCTTTCGGGGCCGGTCAAGGGTTTTTGACATTGGTTGGGACAACTCGTTTTCCTTTTGGGAAAGGGGTTTGCAAGTTTTGAAGAGTCGCCACCTAACGAGTTAAGGTGCGTTAGGGCACCTATTGGGGGAGGGGTTCATTTACAAACAAGTTTGATAACCAGAGATAGGGTAAGGGCTTGAAATATATCCCAAGGGGAAGGTGTTAGGCACCCCTCTGAATCCACAAATGTGGTTCCCGGCCAAACAACTTTGTGAATTTGTACAATTAGCAAGTAAGCAATTAATGTTTTAAAATAGTAGAGGGTTTTGGAAGGATTTGTAGTCTAAGCACACATGTGTTACTAAGTTTGAAAATGTTTAAAAGCTAAGTAGATTTTGAAAAGATTATATTCTAAACATGCACAGGGGATATCCTAGGTTTGTTTGTAATATGGATTACATCAATGCAATACCCGGTATGTCACTCCTCGAAGAGGGTCTAGACGTGGTATTAGCGCACCGATCATCATATCCATATCTACCCTTCCCCACCCCGTAAAGGTAATTAGAGCAAGTATTGGTAAACTACCTCTATTGCATGTTGTTACCCATCCCTTCCTAATATCCCTTGGAGGAGTTTAGGACTTATATCTTATGGGGGAGGTTCTAGGCAGACCCTCAGGTTTAAAGGCAAAATACTAAGCGACAAATAAGAACATATAAGACTGCAATTAAGGGGATAAACATATAAACAGAAAAAGGCTCAGGTACCTCCACAGACAATGCACATAAGCAGCATGACTCAAACACAATTAAGGTCTTAGCTTTTAATTCAGATCCCAAAGCATGGTATCTAAGGATTTAAAGATAACAAAGAGGCAGATTTATTTCATAACTCAGAGAGGAAGTCTTAATCAGTTTTTCCTACTGATTTTTAAACTTGCTGACAGTTAGGCAGTGTACATAGAAAAGGCATATTTCCAGCTTAGTAATTTTAACCACCTAAGGTTTGCCTAGGCGTGGGAACAAGGTTCAGTAGTTACCAGATTTATTTGAGGAGCTGTTACGAGTTGCTTTACCTAGATATGTTGTACTTAGGAAATTGCAGAATTATTACCAGTCACGAAAACATGGGGAGACTATTTGTTAGGCCTTTTTCATGCATCAGTAGTTAAACTAGGTGTTGAATGAAATCCTAAAACATGATGTATAATACGCACATATAGAGATGCAGAATGGGTTGTATGCCGAATTCCTAGGCAGGATTTTCTAAATGTGTAAAGTTACAATATTTGAACATGCTTTCAGAATATGCAGCAAGTATGAGAATGACCTATTTATTATCATATTGTTACCCTAGGTAGGATTTCTAAGTGTACCATAATATTACAGCAATATTAGACCTGGTTTACATGAATAACGGGTTTATATTAACGTTTAATCCTAGAGAATGATTTTCTAAGTGATAATCGATGATACCAAATGAGATGCTAAAGCAATAAACATGGACCTAGGGAGCAGGATGTCTAATGCATGATATGCTTGCATACATCAATCCTAAGCATGAATTCTAGTACACATATAGGGGATGTAAACTTAAGAGCATGGTATCTACCCTTTAATAAACTACAGCATGCATATTGCCCTTCCCTTTTCACTATCCAACCCTAGAGTTGTTTACAAATAATTATTACAGACCATTGGCATAAATTACATAATTGAAATAAGAAAATAAGAAGTCATACTATAAGGAGCCTACTGATAGGCCCAGAATCTTCAGAATGCCTCATTGCCATTGGTTCACAACCTTTCACATGATCCAGGTGTGTCAAAGTTTCCTAAGGATCTCAAGGGATCCCGGGTAGTGCTCACACCCAGATTCATCACCAGAATTAAGTAAGTGTAGTGTGAAAGAGCCAACCTTAATGTGTCAAAGTTCAGAGGGAGCTCATAAGGGTCCCTAAGCAGTCACACATTAAGGGGGCAGAACCTAGACTTCTAAGAGTATGTGAGAGTGTTGGACATAGCTTTGAAAGAGTTGAATTGAGAAAAAACAGTTTGCAAATGATCCATCTAGTTCTTGAAAGAAAATAATAGAAGAGTTCCCCTCTTATTGAAAACAGTTTTGAAAGAAGTAGTTCACAGTTTGCAAATGATCCATCTAGTTCAGGGGAGCAAACACGAACAGGGGAAAGGGGATTAGGGACAAGTAGTTCACATGTAAGAGCATATTTGCACATAGGCAGACATCAGAGAAAGTATTACAGGATTTAAACATCCACAACATATTTTATCACAAAGTGTTCATGCCAGGAACTTGTAGTAAACAAGTAAGAAAAGCAGTAGACATGCTGAAATAGGGAATGGATAATCACATTAATGAACTAGTGGATAGGCATGCTAATTGCAAGGTAAACAACAGAACCATAAGTAGAAGCATAAGAGAAATAAAATGAAGTGCGATACGAATAGAAACATGTTGTTTTGAATGTTGTAAATAAAATAGAAGACATACCAGTCAAAATGGAAGAATGAGTTCAGAGAAGTAGAGCAGTAGTGTGCAGGGTAATAGAGCAGCAATGTATAGAGCAATAGAACAGTAGAGCAGTAGTGAAAATAGAACAGTAGAGTTACTCAGTCTTGACTTTCAGCCAACTGAGTAGCAAGTAGTCAATAAGAGAAGCAAGAGAGCGTGTGTAGGAGAGTAAGAGAGAACAATGAGTGTGTTTGTGTCTTTGTTCGTGTTAAATAAAGAGTATTTATAGCTTTTGAAAACGAGTAGATAATAAGGTAACAAGTACTGAATTAACATAATTATAGAAACAATACCAGTTGGAATTAATCACAGGACCGAACTCCCTTTAATTAGGGAGTTCCAGTTCAAACGGGTACAAGTTATATTAAATAAGGAAAAAATCACTTAGACTGATTTTACCATAATAGGAGTAGTAAAGCACGTAACATGTAATAAACGCCAAATACATAATATTTCAAGTAAGGAAAATATATACTGAATATTTGAAAGTATGTTTATGCGCATAAATATGGTAAAACTATAAATTAATTCTGAAAATTAGTCAAAGAATCACGGATGGGACTAAAATCACAAGGAATCAGTTCTAATTAAGGAAAGTACCTCACAGATAAGGGAGTAATTCAAAATCAGTGAAAAGCTTCTAAGGAAAACATATACAAAATCATAAATCTGAAGAGATGCACAGTATCATCAGAGCATTAGGTAAACTGTAAACTATGAGTAATCATGCTTATTAAACACACATAGGCACGAAAATCAGAGAACCCTAAGCAAGAAAATCAAAGAGACAGTAGAAAATTAAAATCCTAACAAAAAATTAAAGCGAGAATCACAAAGAATACATGGATAGTTTCATAAGAAACGAGCACACATAAACACATAATCAAAGACGGACTAGGAAATTAGGGATTTTTAGCATAATAACTCAAGAAATAAGAAAATATAAGAGAATCTCTCAAAACTTAGTAGAAATCACTAAGAATTAGAAGAAACCCCATTTTTTAAAAGGGGGTCAAGAAACCCTAACTTCAGAGTGAGGAAATTGTTTGAAAAATAAGGATTTTTTTCGAGAAAAACATATGAAAACATTAAAAGAGGCTTAGATCCGTCACAGATCTAAAAAGATCGGACGATTTAAAGCTAGGGTTTTCAGAGAAAACCCAAAAAGCAGAAGAGGCTTAGATATTACTGGCGTTTTGGCCGGAAAATGCAAGGACCTTACTCGAACGGCCATAGGAGGCCGGAAAACATGGTATGAGACCGGAGATGGGAGCGTATTGCCTCAGGGTCGCTTGGAATCCTCCATCGGTGACACAGACATGAAAGGCGGAGCCATAGGGTCGAGGAGAGGTGAGAATCCCATAGTTTCCGGCAGGGAGGTGGCCGGAGAAGGGGAGACAGAGCTCAAAGGGTGGGAAGGTTATAGAGAGAGTCTCAGAGAAAGAGAGAGAGAGAGATACGGTTGGGAAAATGAAACCGGGGGGGGATAGTCTTGGGGGGTTAATTATGGTAGGTTCTAATCTGGGTTGTTGATTTGAATTAATCAATGACTCAGATTAAAAGAGGGTTGTATCGGGTATAATTTGAGGATTGGGCTGGATATTAATTGGGTTAAGGGGTCCGGTTTTAACTGGATTAAAATCGAAATTAAAGTGGCTAAATTTTAAATACCCAAAAAAAAATGTCTAAATATTTAATAAAAATGGCCAATAATTATATAAAATAAAATTAAGGCTAAATAGATGAAATTAAAGTGATTAATTAGTATTAAAAATATAAAATGACTGATTATCGAGTCAAAATAGCACAAAATGTATGATTAGGCTATAATTGCAAAGTCATTGCAACTATAGCCAAATAATGCTAATTAGGCTAATTTGTGAAATAATTTGGACTTAATAGGACCTAAAAATGATATATTAAACCAAGAAATATTTTGAAATCATTTGTGATGCAAATTTATGATTAATTATTGGAGATAAAAATACTAGATAAATTAGAATAAATTATAAAAATGTGGAAAAATTATAGAAAAATGCCAATCATTATAAAAACTGATTTTGAAGGCATATATGCAAGTTCAAAAAATAATTTGAGGAAAAATTGGGTATCAACAGGGGGGAGTCGCTCACATCAATGACCTCGGATAGAACAATCGGGGCCTTCCCTCGCCTTTGAGGAATCTCGGGGCAAAGCGCCTCCGGTCGTGCAATCATGTGCGTATCAGCTGGGGGGAACCCTAGCTAGTTTCTGGTCCAGGAGTGTTGTCCGTCTCATCTCTGACAAGCTCCTTGGCTCCATATTGGGCGGATACCGCATCAGAATCCGGCCTAGATACCTCCAGCTCGATGGCCGTAGGCTCAGCAAGATGAAGGGCGACCAGATTATCTCTTCCCACGGGCACCGTCTCAGGACCATCTCCTTCCCCTCGTCCGGTTCGGGTACCCTCATAAACCTCGGGGGTCGGGGCCACCGAGCCAACTAAGGACCCCTCCACTTTGGCTTTCTTCGATTTCGAAGACTCGGCCAGCGAGTTTTTTCCTCGCTTCTTCTCTTTAGCGGATTTTGGGGTACCTGCTTCCTCAAGCAGCGCTTCCCTCATCATAGAGGTTTCTCCCAGACCTGTACAAATGCAAGGCATAACCACCAGGTACGGAGATTTGATTAGTGATACTCTTCCAGAAAAACACTATTACAGCAAGGGAAAAGGCTTACCATGATTCTTCACCTCCCATCGGCCCACTGACAGATCGCGCCACACGCGCTTAGCATATGGGCGGACCGAATCTAGTTGATGGATCCAGTCCAAGAGACTTTTGATCGAGCCAGGGTACACGGCATTGGCTACAACAGCAACAGAAAACATTACATAAGGTAATTAAACCACATGAAAAGGAAAGGCGTATGGTATATATATGCTCTTACATTTCATATTCCACTTCTTAGGGAACGACATCCTTTCCGTCGGAATCAGGTCCGCAGTCCTAATTCGGACAAAGCGACCCATCCATCCCCTGTCTCTAACTTCATCGATATAGGCAAAAAAGGCCTTCGAGGCCCGACGTTGAAGTTTGATTTGGCTGCCACGATAAAGCCGGGGGCTGTAAATTCTAATCAGGTGGTCGTGGGTAAAAGACATTCCCTTGACCATATTTGTAAAATACCTAATCACATATACAATTGTAACGACCCGGTCTGTCGTTACGAAAACAAAAACTGCATTATAACTGTTGTTATTGACTTATTATAGATTGGTTATTCTATTATTATGTGTTAGAGTTGATAGGCTTGGAATTGGAATGATTAAATGAGAATTCAGGCACTTAGTCCTTAAGAATAGCCTTAAAAATGGGAAAAGTCAACTAAGAGTTGACTTATTGGTAAACGTCCTCGGAATGTGTATTTTATGGCTCGGATAGCTTCGTTAGGTGATTTGGGACTTAGGAGTGTGTTCAGAATAATTTTGTGATGTCCGGTGTAGAATAGGCTTGAATTGGTGAAAGTTAGTTTTTGGCGATTTCGGTCGGCAGTGGAAAATAGGCTATCGGGGTCGGAATGGAATTCCGACAGTTGGAACAAGTTCGTAATGTCATTTTGGACATCTCTGCAAAAGTTTAGGTCAATCGGAGTTGATTTGGATAGTTTCGGCATCATTGGTGAATTTTAGAAATATCAAAGTTCTTAGGCTTGAATCCGATGCAAATTTGGAGTTTTGATGTTAGTTTTGGTGTTTTGAGAGTGCAGATAAGTTTTAATGATGTTATGGGATACGTTGGTAAGTTTGGTTGGGGTCCCGAGGGGCTCGAGATTGATTTCGGGTGGTTAACGGGCATTTTTGGACTTGAAAACATTGCTGGTTTCTGGGTTTTTTGTGCAGCAGGTTTTTCTTCTCTGCGATCGCGTAGGGAGAGTCGCGATCGCGTAGTTCAATCGTGAGGGGAAGCATTTTTGTTCTCTGCGATCGCATAAAGGCGTCCGCGATTGCAGAGGTCGAGCAGGTCAGGCATTGCGATCGCGTGAGGGGATTCGCGATCGCGTAGGGATAATGCAGGCGCGTGGGGGCGAGGTTGAATAGTCTTCACGATCGCGTGAAGGGGGATGCGATCGCGTGGGGTTTAAAAATTGTGCTCCGCGATCGCGACAGGGAGTCCGCGATCGCGGTGAAGAAATAACTGGACAGTTAAATAATAAACCCTTCGCGACTTAAACCCTCTTTTACACCATTGTTGAGCGGATGAGAGCTTTTTGGGCGATTTTTGAAGGAGAAAATCATTGGGTATTGAAGGGGTAAGTAATTTGATTATTAAAACTCGTTTATGGTTGATTAAATACCATAATCTCAGCCTTTAATTCATGAAAAATAGTAGAAAAATAGAATTTTGGGGAATGAGATTTTGAGACCTTCAAGGGTCGATTTGAGGGTTCAAACGAACTCCGATTTTGGTGTTCTTTATATGTACGGACTCGTGAGAAGAAGAAGAACACTTTTCTGTAAATATTTCTGAGTTTTGGGACGCGGGACCGGGGGTCGAGTTTTGACCGATTTCGGATTTTGAGTTAAATTCGATATTTTTCAATTGGAAATTATTCCTTAATCATAAGTTGATGATAAAAATCTGAACTTGGTAGATTTGGAGCCTTCGGAGGTTGATTCGAGAGGCAAGCGCGTTGCGGAATAATTCCGGGCTAGTTTTGAGGTAAGTAATGTCTTGAAATCCTGTCCTGAGGGTATGAAACCCCGGACTATGCACCCTTTCACGGATTTTGAAATAAAAAGGTGGAAACTTTGGAAACATCTTTCCTAATTAGGCGACTATTGAGTTGCTAAACCGACTTTTAAGCCTACGCTTAATTAGTACTATTTTATTATGATATGATTTTAGGCTGTAAGCCGTGTTTGGGGCCTAGTGCCGATCTGTTTACCCCTTGGGGGACTGCTTTACTGTGTTTCCTCACTTGATATGTTGTGATTTACACTCAGTCTTTTCCTGATAAATTGTTTTGACACTCAGAGTA
>ML267398.1:30818-42715 GCA_005239495.1 Nicotiana undulata
TGAGAGAGATGAGAAGGCTTCCAGGCCTTATGTTATTATTGCGCTTGGGCTGTAGGAGCCCCTCCGGAGTCTGTAACACACCCCCAGTGAGCGCCGGTACCGATTGAGTGATGATGATTGCCCGCGGGGCTGATACTGAGTGATGATTGATATTGAGTGATGATTGATATTGAGTGATTGAGGGAATGCCTGAGGGCATCTGTTACGATAAATGATTTTTGGCCCGAGGGGCACTTTTATGATGATATTACTATGTTTTTAAACTGGGTTTTTACTGAGACTTTTACTGAGAATTTTACTGAGATATATTGAGATTTACTTGTTTTTCAAAGGAGTTTGGAACTGGGTTTTGAACTTATGAATTTGCTAAACACTACTTGGTGACTTGATGTTTTACTGGTTGTGGTGAAATGGTGTATCTGTTTGTGTGCTTTATATTTCTCAGACTGTGATTTCTTTTCATTACTACTGAGTTGGCGTACTCATAAAGACTCNACTCCTTGTGCCTCTGTGCACAGATCCAGGTACAAGCTCGCAGCAGTAGCTGACGCAGGTTCGTTAGCAGCAGTCACGGGATTTCGAGGTAGCTGTCCAACGTCCACAACTTCTCCATTTCCCTTCCTTATTAGGTTTTAGCTCTTGATTCAGAGACTTATATTATAGTTTTAGCAGAGTTAGATTTAATTATTCTTAGATGCTCATGACTATTGACTCCAGTTCTTGGGAGGTTGTTAGACTATTTTTGGGACGTTAAGACTTATTTATATAAATTTTGCTATGGTTGCTTGATTATTATTAATTGTGAAATGTTATGATTGAACAAAAGCGTAGTAAAGTGATGGTTGGCTAGCCTAGTTCCACGATAGGCGCCATCACGGCCTGTTAGGATTTGGGGTCGTGACAACAGTGCGCCAAAACGGCGGATGTATCTGACCAAGGGTCACTTGGTATCGATCGCAGAATTCCAGAATGACAGGGTTTATTGGGGGCGACGACGGTCCCACCGGACCAAGGGTGAATGGATAAGTATACACACTGAGGAAGCCAGCCTTGTACATAGTAATATATTCTTCCCAGGAAGGGATCTTCACCAACACCGAACTACTCCACCGGCAATCCATTTTTACCTTCCCGGTGTCGGAGATCAAGCTGATATACCATGACATGGGCTCGCATTTCCCCATCCTCGAAGAGGGTCTATCAATCTTGAAATCAGATGTTATCACGCATGCTATGGGGACGCAATCCTCGAGGCGAGGGGGTTCCGCCATTTTCTCTTTTGACCGCCGTGAAGGAGAAGAAGGTTTGTCGGATTGAGGAACGCTGGAGGAAGTCTTCGCCATTTCTTTCTTCTTGGGAACCGAAGAAGAGGGAAGAAAACGGGATCATAAAAGAAACGCGAAAAGGAAGTAGGGAGAAATCTTTTGAGAACTTGGGAGCACAATAAGAGAAAAGGAGGCGGGGGAAAGAGTATTTATAGAAAGTTTTCACATATGTCAGGGCGGTAGCTGCCGTAATCAATGCGGGATCTTCTCAGGGTTTTTTGTCTCGCCAGTTGCATTATATGGCACGGGTGACGCAGTAATGAAAGTATTAAAAATGATGAATTCAACACGTTTCTTGTCTTTTCATTCCAAGAAACGCGGGGACTATATGTATACGGTCGGAACCAGGCTCGATCGATTTCGAGGTGTCCTACGGCATCGAGGATAAGTCCAAGGTGTGGCTTCGGGAGAATTTCCTCGAATGGCGGCACTAAGGGGTCGGCATACCTCGAAGCAAGGAGAAGGCCGAGGTCCGTTTGTAAAAGTGCGAGATTCCCGAGGACAAAGGACTAGGGCTGACAAACGCTTGCAAAGTAGCACGAGTCTATACTAGTCTATCAAAAAGTTGTACCAGCTATCCCCACTTGTAATAAATGCTAAATGAACTACGTTGGGACTCCCCCTCCTATATAAAGGGGACCCTTATTATTTCTTACACACAAAATATTGAATACAAGGAACAAGAACATTCTCTGCTCCATTACTCAAACATTCTCTATTTCTCTCTGCTAGCTCATTTACTTATATTTTTTGCCTTCTGTTAATTGTTCTTCATTTATAGCTCATTATTGATCATAAATAGTATACCCCGAGCTTCATCGACCATCCAACTGTAGCCCCGAGCCTCGACCTTGAGGACCCCCGAGGCCAACACCGAACGTCCGATTTAAGGCATCTCGGTTTGCTTATCTTCGATTTCTCAATTGTTTTTTCTCTATCTACTTTGATCACACTTAGCATCAACTGCCTAACAACTAGTACTAAAATAAATCGCATATTTTTAGAACCACATAATCAAATATAATCGTAATTACCGTTTTCGAGGTAAACATTCCTTACAGCTAATACACTTATTTTTTGATTATATTTGTTGTTTAGTGCCGCTTGATTCACAATAAATTTCATGGGCTAGGAGGCGCATGTCTTAGAGCCTCGCCATACATTGACATGCAACTTAAGCGCGGGGAAGCACCCTCCTTGATCTTTTCCGAGCTTCAGGGCTTTTAATGAGCCTTTATCCTTTGACAATACTGTTATAGACTATGAGGTTAAGTTGATTTAAAAACAAGTAACTCTATGTATAACCTAGAAAATGTAATAACAACCTGCTATTAGAGGTTAAATTGTACCGATAGTCAGTGTATGTTAACTGAAATTCTTATTTTTCAAGCTTTGATTCTTTAAAGGGCCATGTTTCATGCCCGACTTAATTAATCACTAACCTGAGTGATGTTCCTGAATACCTTAAGGGGTCGTTTGGTATCCGGTTAGAGAGGAATTATCCATGTATTAAAATTAGGATAACTTTATACATTGTTTGGTTAAAAGAAGGGGAAAAAATAATCTCCACATAGAAGCTAGCATAAGTTATACGATGTTTGGTTTCTTTTTCCTCTTTTCCACATAAAATGTTGCATTGCTAATACAATGTTTGGTTCATGTTTTTCTTTTCCGCATAACTAATACATGGATAAGTTATGAGGAGCTCTATGTATTATTTATGCAGGGTAGAAGGTGGAATAACTTATAAATGTATTAGTAATACTTGTATTAAACACAAAATGACAAGAATACCCTTTATTCAAATTGGTATTTTTTTTGTTTAAAAATATATATTTAAAATATACTAACAATTTAATAAAATAAAGTAAGCTAATAATAAATAACATTCTACATTTATATTATTAATTCTTATATAACTACCGCATGACTAATCCCGGATTAACTAATCCATGTATAACTAATCCCAACATAACTCAACCTTGCATAACTTATCCCTGCATAACTAATCCCTGCATAACTAATACATGTATAACTTATACCTGCATAATTAATACATGTATAATTAATACATGCATAACTCTAACCGGCCACCAAACGACCCCTAAAACTGTCTGATGCACACTTTCAGTATATCTACAGTGTCATGGAGCAAATATAACAAATACATGGTGCTAAACAAAAATGTAAAATCTATATTTGAAATCTTATCTACCCATAGTCACTACTCTCCAACAGATTGAAACTTCAAAAAGAATTCCATAAAGCTCATATGTTGTTTCTTCTGTGCTCTTGTTAGTTTGTGGCTATTATTTTCCTTATGCCCACAAAAAAAAAAAAAAAAAAAAAAAAAAAAGAACAGAGGAAAAATTTGAGGACAGGATATTTCAAATCACTAAGTTACTAACAAATGGATGGCTGAAAATTGAAATCTACCCAAAAAGAAACCCACAACAAGCATTTCATCTTCTCTACCACACAGATAAAGTTAAGGTTTGAGGAAAAACAGATTCAGGTAAAAACAGAAGAAAAATGGAAGCTCTGTTATCTTCCACTACTCTTCAACTCAAACCCCTTTACCCTCCCTCTTCTTTCTCTTCTCTTCACTCTCCATTTTCTTCATGTTCTGTTCATAGAGTAAAGGGTAGTAGAAAAACTGAAAATTACATTCAAAGGAGCCAATTTTCCACTGTTTTGCCACTTAGAGTCTCTGCTAGTTCTCAAGCTGCCCCTGTTGAAACATCAACAAGCACTTCTATTCCTTCTGAAATGAAAGCTTGGACTTACACTGATTATGGAAGTGTTGATGTTCTCAAGTTTGAGTCCAATGTTTCAGTTCCAGAAATTAAGGAAGATCAAGTCTTGATTAAGGTTGTTGCTGCTGCTCTTAACCCTGTTGATTTTAAGCGTCGCCTCGGAAAATTCAAGGCCACTGATTCTCCACTTCCTGTAAGTTTAGGCACCCTTTATTTCTTATCTTGAATTTGGTTTGAATTCCAAGTTTGAATTGTTAATTAGCATTTCTCATCACTTGTTTCATAGTGTTTGTGCAAATTTCCTTCACCACACAAAATGTTCAACTATTTTTCTATGTACATTTTACTTCATGAGTAGAGGGTTCACTACTAGTGTTTAGATTTCTGCAGACTTAAATTTTGCGTTAGAAATCATTGGAGGCTTTATTTACCAATAAAGTAGAGCCTATTTGCACTATCCTATAACTGTTGACGATATAATTAATTAAATAAAATTATTATCTCTAATTTTTGATGATGCCATGATGGTCATGCAATTTAACGTGGTATCAGAGCAGGCACAAATCCTGGGTTCAAACCTCTCCGTCATCTATTATGTAAAAAAAAAAATTAAAAATTTATATGTTTGGCCCAAGAAAAAAATGAGACGCGCATGTGGGAAGGCATTTTGAAGTTATAATTAAGTAAGCCAAAGTGTACCCTACATAATAGTTTAAATTATTAGATGAGATTGTCATACAATTCAACAATAACATGTGACAAAATTGCAAAATATTTTCTAATAGTTGTAAAATATGTGTTATTTTTGTGTAGACTGTGGCAGGTTATGATGTTGCTGGTGTGGTAGTGAAAGTTGGTAGTGAAGTAAAGGGGCTAAAAGAAGGGGATGAAGTGTATGGAGATATACATGAGAAAGCATTAGATGGACCAAAGCAATTTGGATCTTTGGCTGAGTTCACTGCTGTAGAGGAGAAACTAGTTGCTTTGAAACCCAAGAATCTGAGTTTTGCAGAGGCTGCTAGTCTTCCTCTAGCTATTGAAACTGCTTATGAAGGTCTTGTCAAAGTTGGATTCTCTGCTGGAAAATCCATTCTTGTTTTGGGAGGTGCTGGTGGTGTTGGATCCCTCGTAATTCAGGTATAATGCATATTTATAGTTATCATGTGTGTCTGTGGGTGCAATTTGTGCTGGCGTTTTGACGCTCACGTTATGGTTCTCAGTCCTGTTTTGAATAACATCTTCTTCGGCTAAGAATGGCAAATCCAACTAACTTTTTGTTAAAAAGAGATCTCGGATCAAGGGCTATCGGCCCGACAATGCTTCAAAAGGGCTAAGAAAATGAAGCTGAATTATCACATTTTTCTTTGATTTAGGTTGCTAAACATGTATTTGGTGCTTCAAAAGTAGCAGCTACCTCCAGCACAGGGAAGTTGGAAGTCTTGAAAAGCTTAGGAGCTGATTTAGCTATTGACTACACCAAGGAAAATTTTGAAGATCTGCCTGAAAAGTTTGATGTTGTTTATGATACAGTTGGTAAGAATTCAGTTGCAACTTATACAATATCTGTTCTAGTACAGAGATTGGCAGGAAACAATGCACATCTAAATTTATCAGAAATGATTGACACTCAAGTTAATCACTAAACTTTGCCTACTATAACAATAAGGCACAAAAGTTATTTCTCAACAATTTATGTTACATTAAAGTAACTGAACTTTAGCGACTATAAAAGTAAAAATCTTTAATAGCCAACTTTTCATCTAAAAACTACAGGTCAGGGCGAAAAGGCGGTGAAGGCAGTGAAAGAAGGTGGAAGTGTGGTAGTGCTAACAGGGGCAGTAACACCACCAGGTTTTAGATTTGTAGTGACATCAAATGGAGAGATGTTGGAGAAACTGAGCCCATACTTAGAGAATGGGAAAGTGAAACCAGTGATAGATCCAAAGGGACCATTCCCATTTGATAAGGTCGTAGAAGCTTTCTCTTATCTTGAAACTGGCAGAGCTACTGGAAAAGTTGTCATTCATCCCATTCCTTGAAAGGTAGGTAGCTCTCATTTTATTTAGGCTACCTTAGGAAAAGGAAAGTATTTGTTCCTCAATGCTTATATTAGCATGTACTAGTAGATAACAATCACATGTATATCAGGATTTTTGTGTGCACTCTTTCTCAAACATGGTTTTCCTATTTTCTGTTTACCAACCTTTGAATTCTTAGCAAAAGAGAAAAAAAAAGTACTCAAATAATAAAAACAATGTCCCAAGAGCTAGAATAGTTGTCATGTTTACTAAAAATAATTGTTTCAAAAAGTATTTATCATTTTAAAAATCAAGGAAAAATGATTAATTATCTCTCCACCTTTGTCCTTACTCGAACAAATGTACATAGAGATTAATATAGTGAAATAAGAATAGTAATAAGTTGAGATAAAAAAAATAAATAAGGTTGATTTAGTCTAATTATCCTTTTAATTAATGGGTCTGCAAAAGTCAAATATGAGAAGTAAAAATGTGGGATTTGCAGGCGTACCCTATATTTGTGCTACTATTTAACTTGTACTCTATTTTTAAAAATTATTAATTTGGTAGCCAGCTGACAAAAAATCCATAATAATATAACAATTACACCCCTGACAAATCGCGTGATCTGCAACCTCATTCGTGAAAAACGATCTCCTCCTCTCCTCTCAGCGGCTTTATCAAAAAACCAGAAACTTATCCAGATTCATCTTCTGAATCACACTTGCAAGAAGTTGTTTCACCTTGAAGCTAAAACTTCAATAATGTAGCATGAAGTTGTTCATATTGAAGAACAAACTTCATGCTAATATAGCATGAAGTTGTTTCGCGTTGAAGCTAAAACTTCATGCTAATGCATGCTGAAGTTATTTATCTTGCAGTCCACAATTTTGTCATGAGTTTTATCCGAAACTTCCGTCTAAGTATGCTGAAGTTATTTGGTTCATTTGCTAAAACTTCAGTTTAAACATGAAGGAGTTATTTAGTTCATTTGCGAAAACTTCAGACTAAACATGCTTAAGCTTTTTAATTCATTTGCTAAAACTTCAGACTAAACATGCATAAGTTTTTCTCTTGCACTATGTAATTTTCTAATGAGTTTTTGCTAATACACGCTTAAACTTTTTAATTCATTTGCTAAAACTTCAGACTAAACATGCTTAAGATTTTCTCTTGCACTATGTAATTTTCTAACGAGTTTTTGCTAATGCATGCTGAAGTTATTTTGTTCATTTACTAAAACTTCAGGCTAAACATGCTTAAGTTATTTAGTTCATTTGCTAAAACTTCAGACTAAACATGCTTAAGTGTTTTAGTTCATTTGCTAAAACTTCAGACTAAACATGCTTAAGTTTTTTTTTAGTTTATTTGCTAAAACTTCAGACTAAACATGCTTAAGTGTTTTAGTTCATTTGCTAAAATTTCAGACTAAACATGCTTACATTTTTTAGTTCATTTGCTTTGCTAAAACTTCACACCAAAACATGTTGAAGTTTTGTCCTGCAGTCTACGGTTTTGTCATGAGTTTTCTTCGAAACTTCAGTCTAAACAAGCTGAAGTTTTTTAGTTCATTTGCTAAAACTTCACACTAAACATGCTTAAGTTTTTGTCTTACAATATGTAATTTTCTAATTAGTTTTTTCTAATGCATGCTGAAGCTATTTAGTTCATTCGCTAAACCTTCATACCAAAACATGCTGCAGTTTTGTCCTGTAGTCTACAATTTTATCAATAGTCCTGAAGGGCAAAATCGTCTTTTGAAATACTTTTAACAAAAAGAAAAAAGGGTACGGATGCAAACGGAAAAATAAAACAGCTATAAGTTAAAAGGGGGCGATCAAATAAGGAACCTCATGCAATTTTTATAAGGAACAGAGGGAGTGGGGCTAATTTACATAAATAACCACTTTTGTGGGTATTTAGAAATTGATCACTTTTTTAAAATTAGATTAGTGATTTGGGGTTTCGAAATGACCACCTAATTTGAAGTTAAAATTCAAAATTAACAGTCAAACCACATGTTTAATTGAATTCTGAATATAAGGCCGGAAAAGTGGCCTGCTGGTGTAAACAACTCAAAAAATAATTAGACAAAGTTCATACAAGTACAAGTTAAAAGGAATATTTATCTATCTATGTTACATTATAAACTTATTTATCTTTCTAGAGGGGTTATTACTAATTACATCAGCATATACAGTTTATCAATTATATATGAAATAATATATTAGACTTCAATCTTACCAATTTTAGGCTACATTATTCTCTAATTTTGTTTTTGATAGTTTTAAAATCAATGTTGATTCTAGTTCGGTCACGAATGATTTGAACGGTTGAATGAAACTATGAATTAGAGTTAATGTATATCGTATCTTCTTGTTAATTTTCTTCCAAAGTTCTTGCCCTCTTGGTAATTTACTGTACCATTGTTTGCCTGTCTTTGAAATCATAGACAACTGCCTCTTTAATTTTGCTAAAATGCAAGAGATTAGAGGTGTAACAATGGCGGAAGTTGTGAGAGAGAGAGAGAATCAGCTAAAGAAGAAATAAAATCACTGTGCTATTGAAGATAATAGTCGGAACATTTATACACCTAACTATCCAACTAGTTTAAGTTAAGCAACTAACTATTGGACAACTCACTAAAAACTGTCACATAACAAAAAGAGACGTGACTAATACAAGTGCTACTTTATATCATAATATGCCCCCTCAAGCTGGAGGGTGTAGAATGTTAACCACTCTAAGCTTCTCGATTAGATGCACATGTTGAGAAATTCTGAAGCCTTTGGTTAGCAAATCAGCCTGTTGCTCCTTTTTATTCACATGTATTGCTTGAAGTACCCCTTCTTTGATCTTGTCTCTAACGAAATTACAGTCGATTTCTATGTGTTTTGTCCGTTCATGTAGTATGGGATTTACTGCAATCAAAATAGCAAACTTACTATCGCTAAGGATAGTAGGTGGTTGTGTAATCTTCACACCCAACTCTTTAAACAAACCAAGTAACCATATGATCTCAGCAGTTCCAACAACCATGCTTCTGTACTCAGCTTCAGCTGAGCTCCTTGACATAGTTTGTTGTTTCTTTGACTTCCAAGATACCAAGGATCACCCAAACTTTATCACATAACAAATAACTGACCTTCTTGTGTTGGGACATGCTACTCAGTTTGAATCGCACCAGCATGTTAACTCCCATGTGTGATCATAAGCCATTAAGATTCCCTGTCCTGGTGCACCCTTTAAGTACCTTACAACTCTAACTCCAGCATCCCAATGAGACTTCTTGAGCCTTTGCATGAACTAACTTAAGGTTTGCACGCCATAATTGATGTGAGGTCTTGTAATGGTGACATACAACAGCTTTTCAACTAGCCCTGCAATAGGGAATCATCCTTGACTCCATTTGCCTTATCATATTCCATTGAAGTGAGTTTTGCATTAGCCTCTAAGGGTGTGGAAGCAGGCTTAGCCCCACTGAACCGTATCTCTAAGATGAGCTACAGTACATACTTCCTCTGGTTCACCAAGGCCTTTGATCTTAGTACTTCAATTTCCAGGAAGTACTTAAGTTTTCCTAAGTCCTTGACTTTGAACTTCTGGTGTAGTATATCCTTGGCTTGTTTAATCAAGTTTTCACTACTTCATGTGATAAGAAGATCATACACATAAACTAGGACAATCACTACCTCTTCCTAGCTCCTCAAAGTGAGTATGGAATAGTCATTATTGCTTTGAACAAAACCTGCACCTAGGAGTGTTTCTGTTAGCTTGATGTTCCACTTTCTTGAGGCTTGTTTAAGCACATATAAGGACTTCATTAACTTGCAAACTTTCCTGTCACCTTGTTGTCTAAATCCCTCAAGCAATTCCATATGAACTTCCTCATACAAATCACCTTGCAAGAAGATATTGTATACATCTAATTGCATAGGTTCCACCCTTTTGAAGCAGTAAGTGCTATGATTGACCTCATAGTGACCATCTTTGCCACTGGAGAGAAAGTGTCATGATAGTCCAATCCTTCTATTTGACTATACCCCTTTTCCACTAGCGTTGCCTTATATCTCTCAATGTCTTTATCTGCTTTATGCTTTATCTTATATACCCGTTGAGCCTACTGTATTTTTACCCTCTGGTAAATCAACCATGCACCATGTTTTGTTATATTCCAAAGCCTTTATCTCCTGCTTCATAGCTTCAATCCACCTACTGTCCTTGACATCTTCTTTGAAGGACTGTAGCTCAACCTATTGAGACAACTTGGTCAAATAATAATGATAACTGGAGGATGTTTTTTCATAAGTCAAATAGTTTGAAGTTGGATAATTGGGGGTAGCAGCCTTCTTTGTAGTAATGTAATCTTTCATTTACAGTGACTCCTTGGTCTGACTTGAAGATTTCTTGGTTGTGTTTGGTGGTACATTTTCATTTTCTTCTTCAAGTGATTGCTGCATTTCATTGTGCAACTCATGTTGAGCCTCTGCATCCTGGAATGCTGCATTAGGACTTTGAGCTTCTGCATCCTGAAAACCTGCTGCATCAAAATCATCAGAACTTGCCCCCTCAATTTCATGTTGTATATTATCTTCAGCACCTGCGTGATCTACACCTGTTGTTGTTTCCGGTAATTTTGACCCACAACGAGTACTACTGTAATCTGATATCTTCATATGTAGAGGAGAAGACATAGACAATTCAGATTCCTTGCTCATATTAGTGATTCATTTGGCAAAGGGAAACTCAGACTCCCTGAAAACAACATCCCTGCTAGTAAAGAAGTGTCTAATTTGTAAATTCAGAAGCATATATCCTTTTTGTGTTTCAGAGTATCCCATCAAAACTATTGTTTTGGCACTCTCAGCAAATTTGTCTCACTTAGGCAGATTTGTTGCATAACATAGACAACCTAGAACCCTTAAATGAAGAAGAGAAGCCTTCCTACAATGTAATAACTCAAAAAGTACCTTGCCCCCTAGAATGTTGGATGGTAACTTATTTATCGAATACACTACAGCCTTGGCACACATGCCCCAATACTTCATGGGAATGGACCCCTGAAATCTCTAGGCCCTATTAGTATCAAGAATATGTCTATGTTTCCTTTGTATTACCCTGTTATTACAGTGGTTACTAATCCGAATTGGATTGGTTATATTCTTCATAATGATTTTTTCTATTATGTTTAATTTCTTTCTTAAACCGTCTTTTAAGAAATATGCACATTTTCTTACTGTTTAATTTCTGTATCATTTCTTGAAAGTTCAAGAACGTGGTTCTTTTATTATTTCATCTTCTTCGTTTTATGTTTTTTTGGTTTCCATTAAAAGTGTATTGGGTAAGTATTGGTTCTTGTTGTTGTTTTTTTTACTTTGGATTTTTGTATGAAGTGTTCAACTTTTTATTTCTGGAAAGCCCAAGTGTTATTAAAAGTGTAATATCGTCTGGTGTGTAAGTTCTTCTCAGGCCTGTCCCAAGAAAAACTTCATGAGGCATCTACAGATTTTGTAATAAACTTAATAACTTCTAATTCGAATACCTACGAACTCCATATTAAAAGTCAGGTTTTTCTTTTATAGTAATACTAGTGTAAAATGGCCTGTGCTCACTCATATTATTTTATAAAAAGAATGGATCAATTTCTTTGAAATGTATCAATTATTGTTATTTGAGATATAGTTTGAGAAGCTCAATCCGTGAGGATGAAAAAAGAGTAATATAGATATATTTGCTGAATTCTGTATTTGTAAAACAATTCTGGAAATAATAAAATAACATAAACAATAATGTAAACG
>ML267399.1:427-14959 GCA_005239495.1 Nicotiana undulata
TACCTTTTATGTAGTTTCTTAGCAATCTTGTCCTCCCATGTGATGTATGTTCATGATCAATATCTACCATTTATATTGATCTCGTTATCCCTTAAAGATAATAAGAAGGTTAGATAAAATGTACGTTGGTGCTCGGCAAGTATGGCCCGGGTGCTAGTCATGATCCTCCAGTTTGGGTCGTGACAAGAACGTATGAATACAACGCTTTGTGATAGGGCACGAAGCATGCTTTCACACTCATGTGTTAGCAAAGATCTTTGGGATGAAGCAATCAATACAACTTGTTATTTGGTCAACATATCTCTATCCACGACTATTGACTTTATGAATACCTTATTTTTGCTCGTTTATAATTCTCCTACAAATACTAATATTTGGATAGTTTTTAGTTATTTGTGCGTTTTTATTTACATTCCTTTATTAAGAATACCAAAAGTATTTTATTTTGCCTTTTATTTGTGTAGATTAGTTTGCATCTCTAAATTATATATCCCAAAAAGATTTTCTTTCTACTTGTATAATTTTCCTAGGACTAAATAAGATGATTAGGGGTTAAGGGATTGAGCTAGTGTATTTTAATTGAAATTGAGCCAATTGACCCGAAATTAGAAGCCCAAACAGCTCACAAACCCGGTCCACGTGGGGCTTCTAGGACCGGTTCAAAATGACGTAGTTTTGGATCAAAACTACGTCGTTTTGGTTAAGTGACAGAGATTTAATATCATCCATTCATATCCCCTTGATCGAACGGTCCAAATTTGATCTTTATTCTTAATATTTAAAACAAGAAGCCAAAATTTGCCCACATGTTTTCCATATTATCTATTTCACTCCTCTCTTTACTCTCTCCTCTCTCACAGAACCCCCCGCTGCCCGCCACCCCTGCTCCGCCGCCAGAAATCGCCTACCGGCGGTGGACGACCTCCAATCAACCCCATTTTTTCTCCATATCCTTGTATCTTCCTCCTCTTTCCATATCTCTAATCAGAATCCTCAAACTCCCTCTCAAACTCCACATAATCTGGCCAAATCCGAAACCCTAACTGCCAAAATTTTCTTTCTTTCTTTCTTAATTTCGTGATGAATCAGCGACTCCCACCACATAGCCTCATATAAACGTGTATATCTCATAGGATATCTACACTTCACCTTTATTTTACCCCCAAAATCCGTCCTCCACCACTTCCGACCACCCCGCTACCGCGACCACCCAAGACCACCAGTGCTTCTCTACTCTAGCTTCATCTCGACTTAAAAGCACTCGTTTCCTTCTAGCATGACGCCAAAAATTGTATGTTTTGGCGCCTGCTAAAAGGAAACATGTGCTTCAATGTCTGACAATCACGACTTATTCCCCCCGTCATCTTCTCGTTGATCTATTTGGCCACAAATGCCTCTTAATTTGGTATAAACTTGAACTCAAATATTTTCATCCATGTGTGATGACCCAAAGGGTCATTTTATGAATTAAGACCTAATTCTAGGCTTATTAGCCATAAAAGACTAATTTTAATTATCTCGATTTGCGTGCGCAGTCTGGGCATGAAACTAGAAAGCTTTTTAAGTGAAAGTATGAGAAATAGTAATTTCTAGAGTTAAAATTTAGTTTTAGTTGACTTTGGTCAACATTTTTAGTAAACGGACCCGGATCTGTGTTCCAACGATTCCGAGAGGTCCTCTGTAAAATATGGGACTTGGACGTATGCCGGAAATTGAATTCTAAGGTCTCTAGCCTTAAAAAATAATTTTTGAAGAAAATTGTTCTGCTGGTTATTTCAAGAAATAAAGAAATGAAAGAATATGTGAAATCGATGATATCGGGCCCATAATTTGATTCCGGATCCCGGAACATGTTTGTTATGATATTTAAGTCCTATTTGTGAAATTTAATGAGAATCGAAGTTGATTTGACGTGATTTGGACATCCAGTTGAAAAGTTAGAAAATTGAGTGTTCTTGAGAAAATCTTGAGTTTTGAGGTTAAATCTGTAGATTTTTATGTTATTTTGATAATTTGATCATACGAGCAATTCCGTATGATATTTTTAGACTTGTGTGCATGTTTGGATTTGAGCCCCGAGGGCTCGGGTGAGTTTCGGTAGGCTACGAAGTGTCTAGACTTAGAAAGTTTCATAACAGCTGAAGATCTGGTGTTGCAGGCCTCGGATCTCGCATTTGCGAAGTCCTGGGCCAGCCCTAGATCTTGCAAATACGAGATTCCTATTCGCAAATGCGAGGCAGTGAAATGTCAAAAAAGCGATAAATTTATCACAAATGCTTAATCGCCCAAAATCAAAGGGTTCGCAAATGCGAGACCCGCAACCAGTTAAATTAGATTTTAGACGGGGATTTCACCTCTTTTTAAATTCTCTCAAACCCTAAACCTCCATAGGCAGTTTTGAAAGACCCAAGCTTCTCCAAACCATTGGTAAGTGATCTCCAACTAATTCTTTTCAATCCTTAACAACTTTTAACAAGATTTCAACCAAAAATCTAGAGCTTTCATGGTTAAAAAATTGGGTTTTTGGGTAGAACTTAGGAATTTCAAAATTTGGGGATTTAGACCTCGAATTGAGGTCGGTTTCCAAAACCAATTGCATATCCGGGCTTGAGAGAGATTGGGTAAATGGGTTTTGGTCTGAATCTTGAGTTTAGACCAAGCGGGTCCGGGGCGATTTTTGTATTTTGATAGGAAAACATAGGAAAGTCATAGTTTTTCAATAAAGTTGATTCCTTTAGGCTATAATTGATGACATTGAACCAATTGTGATTATATTCGAGCGGATTAGAAGAAATTCTAAAGGAAAGGTTGTGCTAGAGCAGTGATTGGCTTGTGAGATCGAGGTAAGTGCATGGTTTAACCTTGACTTGAGGGAATAGGAATCCCCAACCTGATTGTTATGAGAAATTGCTTGTGTGTGGTGTATAGGTGAGGTGACGAGTACATATGCACTACCAAATTGTCTGTCTAACATGATCTCTTCCCCATTTTCAGTTATTTTCTTCCTGGCTTAATTTTTTTATGATCATTGAGGCTTACATGCCTATTTGGTTTCATTAAATTATTGTTAAGTATTGTTTCGAGTATTTTAGATGTGTTGGATGTTCCCTTGGTTTTGTTATGATACATAAAGCTTGAGATGGATGACAGTGTTACGATATTTACATATGTTCTGGTTGGTTTCATTATGAAATGATATTTGATGAAGTTTATGAGTTGTACTATTTTCTGTTTACGATTGTTAAGACAATAATATTGTGAAAGGCTTGGCCTGACTTGTGAAAATTTTCATAAATAAAATGAGATGATATGTCTAGTGGGAGCGGGTTGCACGCCGCAACAAGGAGTGATAAGGGTGGACAGGTGGGATCGGGTTGCACGACGTAACATGTGTAATAAGGGTGATATATATAGGAAGGAGCAATAAGGGTGGACAGGTGGGGGCGGGTTTCACGCTGCAACAAGGAGCAATAAGGGAGGACACTTATGTTTTACTGATTTCCAAAAATAAGATTTGCAAAATTACCGTTTTACTCTACTATTTTTCGTATTTTACAATTACTTCTATTTAAAGCAAATTTGGAAATTTGGAAACTTATATGAGAATTTGGTTATAGTTGAGGCCTGGAAAAGGCAATTGCGTTATTTATTTAATGTTACATTTTATTGTTCTTGTTTTGTTTAGAATTTCTTTCTTGCTTTATTATATTTATTGTTACAGGTTAAGTTATAATTGCCCCGCCTTAGCCTCGTCACTACTTCATCGAGGTTAGGCTCGACACTTACTCAGTACATGGGGTCGGTTGTATTGATACTACACTATGCACTCTTTTATGCAGATCCAAGTATTGGCAAGCGTTAGGAGATCTTAGTAGCCGACATCATCATTTGGAGATACGAGGAGATCTGCTGGCGTCCACAGATTCCTGGAGTCTTCGCTTAGTTTTATAGATACTGTTTTATTACACTCAAAACAGATACATTAATTCTTTCAGCCCATTATTTGTAGTATTATTAGTGGTTCGTGAATTGTCACACCAGACCCTGGGATAGTCTTATAGTTATACATTTAGTTCGTTGCTCGGCGTATTTATTCGTTCATTATTTTATTCATAAATTTATGCATTGGAATTAATAATTTAGTTTATTTTTGAATTGTTATGTTATAATTAAATAGACTTTAATAGAAATCAATTTAATAAGTTCTAACATCGGCTTGCCTAGCAAGTGTGGTGTTAGGCGCCATCACGATCCCTAAGGTTGGGAATTTTGGCCGTGACAAAGTTGGTATCAGAGAACTAGGTTGCCTAGGTCTCACAATTCACGAACAAGCTTAATAGAGTCTGAAGGATCGGTACGGAGACGTTTGTACTTATCTCTCAGAGGATATCAAGTTAGGAAATAACTCCATTTTTATTTCTATTCTATCGTGTGATCCATGTTATCTCAAATACTGATTTGGAATCTTCTATTCTCTCGCAGATGGCGAGAACCCGTGCTTCCTCTTCCACTGATCAACAATACAGTCTTCCAGCAGCAACAACGGCTCCTACTAGGGGCAGAGGCAGGGGCAGGACACAGCCCGTTACTCAGACAGCAGCCCCTACCGTGGAGCCCCAGGTTGAGATTCATGAGGGGGTTCCAGCTCAGTTCGTTCCAGCGGGACCAGCTCAGGTCCCAGGTGGGTTTATTGCCACTCCAGTGCTTCAGGACGCTTTGGTACGGTTAGTGGACGTTATGGAGAGTGTGGCCCAGACTGGCACATTACCCATGGCAGCGACCCCATCTCAGGATGGGGGAGGGATTCAGACTCCTGCTACTCAAACTCCTAATCTGACTACTCCTCAGGTTCAGACGCCACCGACTAATCCAGTTGGGATAATTCAGCCAGTTGCTGTAGTGCCGCCTGTTGATGGGGAAACTATGTCCACCGATTCTTTGTGGAGGTTGGACAGGTTCATTAAGTTATTTCCTGTTCATTTCAGTGGTGAGACTTTAGAGGATCCTCAGGAGTATATGGATAGTTTTCATGAGGTTATACGTAATATTGGTATTTTGGAGACCAACGGGGTCGATTTCGCTGCTTTCCAGATGACTGGTTCCACCAAGAAATGGTGGAGGGATTACTTGTTGACTAGACTAGTTGGGTCACCTTATTTGACTTGGGATCAATTTTCGCATCTCTATTTGGAGAAGTTCTTGCATGTTACTACCCGAGAGGAGAAGCGTCGTCAGTTTGAGCGACTTCAGCAAGGCAGCATGACTGTCACCCAGTATGAGAATTGTTTTGCAGATTTGGCTAGACATGCAATTCTTTTGTTTCCCACAGAGAGAGAGGGTCAGACGGTTCATCGAGGGCCTTGCTCAACCTATTAGGTTGCAAATGGCTAAGGAGATAGAGACCGAGATTTCTTTTCAGGATGCGGCTAATGTGGCCAGGAGGTTGAGTCGGTTCTTAGGATGGGAGTTCATGGGTCAGACAAGAGACCTCGCCATTCTGGTTGATTCAGTGGTGCCTCGTCTGGAGGCGGGATTTCATTTAGCAGAGGCCAGTGTTCCAGGCCATTTCACTCAGCACTTCAGGTTTCACATGGTACTTCAGGTGGTCGTGGTTCTTATATGCCTTCTTCTGCTCAGCCAGTCTACAGTGCTCCTTCAGCTCCTATTAGAGCACCTCCTCTGTGGAGTCATTATCGAGGTCAGACGGTTCGTTAGGGCCAGTCTTCGTATCAGGAGGGATGTTTTGAGTGTGGTGAATATGTGCATGTTCAGAGGACTTGTCCGAAATATGCAGGTAATCAGCTTCAGTATCAGGGTTCTCGTGTTATAGTTCCGGCACCAGCTCCAGCACCACCTGCCCAGCCAACCAGGGGTAGGGTTCAGGTAGCCATAGGTAGGGGTCAGGTTGTTAGAGGTGGAGGTCATGCCGCTAGAGGTGGAGGCCAGCTCGCTAGAGCTGGAGGTCCACCTATCATAGGTCCTCCTATAGACGTAGTTCAGGGTGGTGAAGCCTAGCCCCGATTATATGCATTTCCAGCCAGGCCTGAGGCAGAGTCCTCCGATGATGTTATTACATGTATCATCTTAGTTTGCAATAGAGCTGCTTCAGTTTTGTTTGATCCGGGGTCTACTTATTCTTATGTTTCATCCTATTTTGCCTCGTATTTCGTTGTGCCCTGTGATTCCCTAAGTGTTCATGTTTATGTGTCTACGTCGGTGAGGGATGCTAGTGTGGTAGATCATGTGTATCGTTCATGTGTAGTATTCATTGAGGGTCTTGAAACTAGTGTAGACCTTTTGCTTCTGGACATGGTATATTTTGATGTTATCCTGGGCATGGATTGGTTTTCACCTTATTATGCCATTCTGGACTGTCACGCCATGACAATTACTTTAAACTTGACGGGGTTGCCTCGATTAGAGTGGAAAGGGACTCTTGGATATTCTCCCAGCAAAGTGATTTCTTATGCCAAGGCTCGTCGCATGGTTGAAAAGGGGTGTTTGTCTTATTTAGCTCATATTCGTGACTCTGAGGCTGAGGTTCCTTCTATAGATTCGGTGCCTATTGTTCATGAGTTTTCCGAGGTGTTTCCTACAGACCTGCCGGGGATGCCACCCAATAGGGATATTGATTTTTGTATTGATGTGTCTTCGGGCACTCAACCCATTTCCATTCCTCCATATCGGATGGCCCCACCAGAATTGAAAGAGCAGTTGCAAGACTTGCTTGATAAGGGTTTTATTAGACCCAGTGTCTCACTTTGGGGTGCACCAATTTTGTTTGTGAAGAAGAATGATAGGTCGATGAGGATGTGTATCGACTACCGGCAGTTGAACAAGGTTACTGTTAAGAATAAATATCCATTGCCGAGAATTGATGACTTATTTGATAAGTTTCAGGGTGCCAGTGTGTTTTCAAAAATTGATCTGAGATCTGGTTACCATCAGTTGAAGATTAGGGCGTCCGATGTTCCTAAGACAGCCTTTCGGGCGAGGTATGGCACTATGAATTTCTGGTGATGTCCTTTGGTTTGACTAATGCTCCAGCAACCTTGTTTTCAAGCCTCATCTGGATTCTTTTGTAATTGTATTCATTGATGATATTCTGATATATTCACACAGCCGAGAGGAGCATGAACAACACCTCCGTATAACGCTCTAGACTTTGAGGGATAATTAGTTTTATGCCAAGTTTTCAAAATGTGAGTTCTAGTTAGATTCAGTAGCTTTCTTGGGTCATATCGTATCAGCAAAGGGTATCCGAGTAGATCCTAAGAAGATTGAGGTGGTCAAGAACTGGCCTAGACCCACTACACCCACATAAATTAGAAGCTTATTGTGTTTGGCAGGCTATTACCGTTGTTTTGTAGAGGGCTTCTCATATATAGCAGTCCCAATGACCAAATTGACTCATAAAGGTGCTCCATTAAAATTTTCGATCGAGTGCGAGGCGAGCTTTAAGAAGCTCAAGACAGCCTTGACTTCAGCACCGGTGTTGGTGTTACCATCTGGTTCAGGTTCTTTCACAATTTATTGTGATGCTTCCCGAGTTGGACTTGGAGCAGTATTGATGCAGGATGGCAGGGTGATTGCATATGCGTCTCGACAGTTAAAAGTCCATCAAAAGAATTATCATGTTCATGACTTAGAATTGACAGCCATTGTTCATGCATTAAAGATTTGGAGGCACTATCTCTATGGTGTGCCGTGCGAGGTTTTCACTGACCATCGCAGTCTCTAGTACTGGTTCAAGAAGAAGGATCTTAATTTGAGGCAGAGAAGATGGTTAGAGTTACTGAAGGATTATGATGTCACTATAATATATCATCTCGGGAAGGCCAATGTGGTGGCCGAGGCATTGAGTAGGAAATCGGTGAGTATGGGCAGCCTTGCATTTATTCCGGTTGAGGAGAGACCGTTGGCTTCAAATATTCAGATTTTGGCTAATCAGTTCGTGAAGTTGGATATTTCGCCCAATAGTGTTTTAGCTTGTACAGTCGCTCTATCTTCTTTAATTGAGCGTACCAGAGAGCGGCAGGATGATGACCTACATTTGATGGTCCTTAGGGACACAGTTCGGCATGGTGGTGCCAAGAAGGTTATAGTTGGAGATGACGGTGTCTTGAGGATGCAGGGTCGTATATGTGTGCCTAATGTTGATAGCCATCGTGAGTTGAATCTTGAGGAGGTTCATAGTTCTAATTATTCTATTCACCCAAGTTTAGCCAAAATGTACCAAGACTTGAGGCAGCATTATTGGTGGAGAAGGATGAAAAGGGACATTGTTGCTTATGTGGCTCGTTGTTTGAATTGCCAACAGGTGAAATATGAGCATCAACGACCCGGTGGTTTGCTTCAGCAGATAGAGATTCCTAAGTGGAAGTGGGAGCGTATCACTATGGACTTCGTTGTTAGACACCCACGGACTCAGAGGAAATTCGACGCAGTTTGGGTCATTATGGATAGGCTGACTAAATCAGCACATTTCATTCCAAGGGAAAGTACTTATACTTCGGAGCGGTTTCCTGAGATATATATTCGAGAGATTGTTCGCCTTCACAGTGTGACCTTACGCAGTTTACCTCGCCTTTTTGGCGGGCAATTCAGCGTGAGTTGGGTACCCGAGTTGAGTTGAGCACAACATTTCATCCTCAGACGGACGGGCAGTCCGAGCGTACTATTCAGATATTGGAGGATATGCTACGGGCGTGTGTTATTGACTTTGGAGGTTCTTGGGATCAATTCTTTCCATTAGCGGAGTTTTCCTATAATAATAGTTATCAGTCGAGCATTTAGATGGCTCCTAATGAGGCATTATATGATAGACGGTGTAGATCTCCAGTTGGATGGTTTGAGCCTAGAGAAGCTCGGTTATTGGGTACAAACTTAGTTCAAGAGGCCTTAGATAAAGCCAAGATTATACAGGAGAGACTTCCTGCAGCTCAGTCTAGGCAAAAGAGTTATGCCGATCGTAAGGTTCGAGATGTAGCATTCATGGTTGGAGAGAGAGTATTGCTTCAGGTATCACCCATGAAGGGTGTTATGAGGTTTGGAAAGAAGGGTAAGTTGAGCCCTAAGTACATTGGGCCATTTGAGATTCTTGATAAAGTGGGGCAGGTAGCTTATAGACTTGCGTTGCCTCCAAGGTTATCCTCAGTTCATCCGGTATTCCGTGTGTCTATGCTCCGAAAAAATCATGGTGACCCATCCCACGTGTTAGATTTCAGTCCTGTCCAATTGGACAAGGATTTGACTTATGAGGAGGAGTCGGTGGCCATTTTAGACCGGCAAGTTCGTTCGTTAAGGTCAAAGAGTTATCCTTCAGTTCGAGTGCAGTGGAAAGGTCAGCCCATCGAGGAAGCTACTTGGGAGTCCGAGTCAGACATGGAGAGTAGAAATCCACACTTGTTTGCCAATTCAGGTAATTTTCTATATCCGTTCGAGGACGAACATTTGTTTTAGAGGTGGAGATTGTGATGACCCAAAGGGTCATTTTATGAATTAAGACCTAATTCTAGGATTATTATCCATAACAAGACTAATTTTAATTACCTCGATTTTGTGTGCGCAGTCCGAGCGTGAAACCGGAAAGCTTTTATGTGAAAGAATGAGAAATTATAATTTCTAGAGTTAAGATTTTGTTTTAGTTGACTTTGGTCAACATTTTTAGTAAACGGACCCGGATCTGTGTTCCGATAATCCTGGAATGTCCGCAGTAAAATATGGGACTTGGGCATATGCTCGGAATTGAATTTCGAAGTCCCTAGCCTCAGAAAACAATTTTTGAAGAAAATTGTTTTGCAGGTTATTTCAAGAAATAAAGAAATGAAATAATATGTGAAATCGATGATATCGGGCCCGTAATTTGGTTCCGGATCTCGGAACAAGTTTGTTATGATATTTAAGTCCTATCTGTGAAATTTTATGAGAATCGAAGTTGATTTGACGTGATTCGGACATCCGGTTGAAAAGTTAGAAAATTGAGTGTTCTTGAGAAAATCTTGAGTTTTGATGTTAAATATGTAGATTTTGATGTTATTTTAATAATTTGATCGTACAAGCAAGTCCGTATGATATATTTAGACTTGTGGCATTTTTGGTTTGGATTCCCGAGGGCTCGTGTGAGTTTCGGGTAGGCTACAGAGTGTTTAGACTTAGAAATTTCATAACAGTTAAATATCTGGTGTTGCAGGCCTCTGATCTCGCATTTGCTAGATCAGGCTTCGCATTTGCGAAGTCCTGGGCCAGCCCTAGATCTCGCAAATGCGAGATTCCTGTTCGCAAATGCGAGGTAGTGAAATGTCGCAAATGCGATAATCGCCCAAAATCAAAGGGTTTGCAAATGCGAGACCGACAACCAGTTAAATTAGATTTTTGACGGGTTTTTCACTTCTTTCTCAATTCTCTCAACTCCTAAACCTCCATAGGCGATTTTCCAAAGACCCAAGCTTCCCCAAATCATTGGTAAGTGATCTCTAACTAATTCTTTTCAATCCTTAACAACTTTTAACAAGATTTCAACCAAAAATTTAGAGTTTTCATGGTAAAAAAATTGGGGTTTTGGGTAGAACTTAGGAATTTCAAAATTTGGGGATTTAGACCTTGAATTGAGGCCGGATTCCAAAACCAATTTCATATCCGGGCTCGGGGGAAGTAAATGGGTTTTGGTCCGAACCTCGAGGTTAGACCAAGCAGGTCAGGGGTCGATTTTGTATTTTGGTATGAAAACATAGGAAAGCAATAGTTTTTCAATAAAGTTGATTCCTTTAGGCTATAATTGATGACATTGAACCAATTGTGATTAGATTCGAGAAGATTAGAAGCATATTCTAAAGGAAAGGTTGTGCTAGAGCAGTGATTGGCTTGTGAGATCGAGGTAAATGCTTGGTTTAACCTTGACTTGAGGGAATAGGAATCCCCAACCTGATTGTTACGTGAAATTGCTTGTGTGTGGTGCATAGGTGAGGTGACGAGTACCTATGCACTACCAAATTGTTTGTCTAACATGATCCCTTCCCAGTTTCCAATTATTTGCTTCCTGGCTTAATTGTTTTATGATCATTTAGGCTTACATGTCTATTTGGTTTCATTAAATTATAATTAAGTATTGTTTCGAGTATTTTAGGAGTGTTGGATGTTCCTTTAGTTTTCTTATGATACATAAAGCTTGAGCTGGATGACAGTGTTACTCCACTATTTTTCGTATTTTACATTTACTTCTATTTTAAAGCAGATTTTGGAAATTTGGAAACTTATATGAGAATTTGGTTATAGTTGAGGCCTAAAAAAGGCAACTGAGTTATTTTATTTATAGTTACAATTTATTGTTCTTGTTTTGTTTAGAATTTCTTTCTTGCTTTATTATATTTATTGTTACAGGTTAAGTTATAATTGCCCCGCCTTAGCCTCGTCACTACTTCATCGAGGTTAGGCTCGACACTTACTCAGTACATGGGGTCGGTTGTACTGATACTGCACTTTGCACTCTGTTGTGAAGATCAGGTACTTGCTAGCGTTAGGAGATCTTAGTAGCCGACATCATCATTTGGAGACACGAGGTAGATCTACTGGCGTCCGAAGATTCCTGGAGTCTTCCCTTAGTTTTATAGATACTGTTTTATTACACTCAAAATAGATACATTAATTCTTTCAGCACATTATTTTTAGCACTCTTAGTGGTTCATGAATTGTGACACTAGACTCTGGGGTAGTCTTATAGTTATACATTTAGTTCGTGGCCCGGCTTATTTATTCGTTCATTTATTTTATTCGTGAATTCATGAATTGGAATTGATAAATTTAGTTTATTTTTGAATTGTTCTGTTATAATTAAATAGATTTTAATATAAATTAATTTAATAAGTTCTAACATTGGCTTGCCTAGCAAGTGTGGTGTTAGGCGCCATCACGATCCCTAAGGTTGGGAATTTGTGTCGCGACACCATGTTTCTGATTTTGTTGCACCACTATTTTATCGTAGTTTCTTTGTATTGTAAATTTACCAGCGATCGTTCTAGTTAGCTCTTAATCTAGTTTCTTATTTTTTTTTTTTGTTAAAATAATTAATTATTCTAGTTTGCCTCACTATTAATATGTTTTTGCTTTGCGTTAGTCGTTTGAGTCTCGAATTCATGTTTAGTGTTTCTATTTCATTTTTGTTTAAGATCGTGAGTTCCATGAATGTCTTCATTAATCAATGTATCATTTTGTTAATTTTAGTCATTAGGTTATGAGTTTCTCTTGGTTAGTTATGAGTTCGGTTGATGAATGCTAGTTACTTATTTCTAGTTTTGGTTTGAAGCAAACTAGGTTTAGTTTGATTGTTGAAAAGCTAAAAAGTAGATACATTTGAACTTGAGTGTAGGGCTCGAGTTTAGTTTGTTTTATACTATTTGGGACTGTTTTGGAGTTACAATACTCCAGATTACTGTCCACGTTTGGTAGGAATACTATTCTTTGGACAAATTTTTTTACCAAAAGAATTGTCCTTTGAATAGTATTGGATGAATAGGATTGGACTGATTTTCAATGCAGATTTTTTAATATTAATGGACATGACATGTGTTTTTAGCATTCTCTAGTGTTGTTTAGTTAAAAAGAAGAGATATAAATATGGGATGGTTGTTTCACTGGTTGTGTCTTATATCTCAAGAAGTTTTACGTGCTAAAATACAGATATTTGGTTCACCTTAATTTCCTTAAGTTGAGTTCTCACTTTGGAAAAAGAATAGTTGAAAGCTTCTACTCTTACTGTTAGCAACTGTTTTTTTAAGTATTGGATTCGAAGTCAGGTTCTCTTATTTGTGCTTATTTACATTTGAAGTTGGCTTTGTTCCTTGGAAGGTGAAAGGATAAGTATTTCCATGGCTCAATTTGTTACTTGGGTTCCTGAATTTCAATCTTTTTCTTTAATGGTTAAATAAGTATCCATGCGCATGTTAAATGGATAAAGCCCTTAGTATCAAGGCAAATTGTCCCTTTAAAATGATACTTCAAATATTGTTGAACAAACAAAAAAGAGGGTCTAAGGTCATTTTTCTCATGTCTGTGAATGATGAGAAAAGGCCTATCCACGTGTAAATGCTAAATGCTTTTAGTTTCCAGTTTCGCAATAAAGCTTGAGTGCTAAAAAGTTTATATTCCTTTTAAGCACCTTCATGAGGATTTGTAGCAATTAACTCCGCCTACTAATGTCTGTTCAAATGTATTTTTTTTTCTTTAGTTTATGTTTCAGATAAAGCATTTGTTTTGTGTTTTAAGTAAAATTATCGTTAATGTCTCTCCTCCAACTGAATTGGACTTTACTGCCAACCAACCCAAGATTTAGGAAGAAGTTCTAGGTGTTAATGAAGAGGCTGTTCAATTCACCAAGGATGAAGTGTGGCAAACAGTGAGCTTCCCCAAAAGAAAGAAAGCCAATCACAAACTCATATCAGGTAAATGCAATGAGCAAAACACCCACATGTCAGGTACTCTCCACTCTACCTCATTAATTGTTCAATCCTTTGATAAATTGTTGTATAATAATGCAACCAATAAAATTTCTTCGAAAAAATATATTATCAAAAATCTCAGTCCAAAAATCACCCCAACGTTTGCAAACAAATTCGAACGTTTGGTTAATCCACCTGATTTGGATTGCATGGTATTAGACATGGCCCATCTCCCAAATCAGATTGCCAAGTGGAAAACACTATTAAGGACCAACCAAATCTCATGCATGGCAATAATCCATTCTAGACCCCTAACTAATCTAATTACCACTACTATCATGCCTAAAACAGTTTCCAACGACTCCCTAATTTCTTCTACCTTCCTAGACCCCTCTAACAACTTAATTAACCCTTGCATGAATAATAAATTACAAGAACTACACCTGTCCCATGACTTTCTCACTGCCCCACAAATGGCTGAAGAAGTTGAACACGTACTAGGGACAAAATCCAATCAAAATCCTATTAAACCCATCATCTTAAGCAATCCACAAAGCATGCAAATAGAGGTAATAAGTAGTGACCACCCTAGAACACTAGAAAACCTAGTTACTTCATCAGAAGACTGCCACAACTCCCTCAATATAAATCAACACTCATCTAGTAAACATCCCAAGAATCCCCATATCTCAACAAAGAAGATATCGTCTAGTTCAAATTCTAGGACACCAACGAGCCCACACAATGTCCAATCCTCCACTCCCCCAGTCATCACAAACGAACAACCAAGTCTTCTTTGTTCAACCACCTCTCCCTCAAGATCACCAACCCCTCTCTTGAATAGAATAAGGACTAATGGGGCATGCAATATCGTTCAACATGATATTGGATGGCCAGGAAACTGTGATAGTACTCCAAAATTCCCACTTCCTAGCTCAGTTAGTATCGGAAGGGATGCATATGGCAATGAGCAACTACTTAAATCATGTATGGATGAACAACATATTACACCCTCTAGCTCCCTCAATGAACTCCAACCTAGACCAAACCATGAGAAACTAATGGAGCCTACCCCCCCCCCCCCCCCCCCCCCCCCCCC
>ML267399.1:15086-46492 GCA_005239495.1 Nicotiana undulata
AAGCGCCCCCCCCCCCCCCCCCCTCACTTCAATCCAATCCAAACACAGAACATTCAAATGGATCTCCCATTCTTCCCACCAGGGGAGATCTCGAACATGAACCCCATATTCATGTCTTGGTCAATACCAAACAGTCATGTAACAACTCAGACGACCAACCAAATGCAAAATCCTCCACGTGCAAACAATGTATAACAAAATGCTCCACAACAGCCCCCACCTCTCAATCAACCAAAAGAAGAAGATCATCCAATAGAGAAAGTAGAGGAATTGAACCTGTTGGGGTCCGAACAAGTCCTAGAGTTTTCAAGTCTAAACGAGGTAAAAGTATATCTCTTTAGGGAAATGTGAGAGAAGAGGTATGTTCTCAGTTGTCCCCAACACTCTACAAATTCTCGATGGATGTCAGACCTCCTTAGGATCCCACTGTGGGGAACCATGCGATGATTCTGGTTCCCTCGATCAGGAGGAACCCAACTTCCCTTCCTCAGAGAATGAGGATTAATGGAAACATGCACAACCCTAATCTTCTAGATATGATGCCTCATCCAATCAATTTTATCATTTGGAACATAAGGGGTGGTAATAATAATGCTTTTATAAGAAACTTTAGGGAAATGGTGGACACTCACAAACCTAGTGTTGTCACCCTACTGGAGGCTCGTATGGATAACCACATTTCTCTTCTCAACGACTTTCCTTTCACCCAAATGATTGAAGTCCTAGCAGAGGGGAGGGAGTGTGATATTATGGACATCAGATGTGGTCACAGTAAAGGATTTTGTGAGACGAAACCAAGAGATACATGCTAATGTTAAGGTACGTCCATTAAATATTTCTTGGTTGTTTTCATCAATTTATGCTAGCACTAAGATAGCAAATAGAAATATTCTTTGGCGTAATATTGAGGTTATTTATGAAACCTATAAAGGGCCATGGCTTATGGGAGGGGATTTTAACGACACCTTCTATATGGATGATAATTTTGGGGCTAGGAAAATCAATCGTAGACGTAGTTCTAGTTTGTGTACTAGTGTTAATCAATGCAATCTTTTTTATCTTGGTTTTAAAGGATGCAAATATACGTGGTCTAACCACCGTAGAAAATCTAACCATCTAATTATGGAACGTTTAGATGTAAATGAAAAACGGATGAGTATGTACCCTAAGGCTGTTGTTCTCCACCTTCCAAAAACCCACTCCGACCACAACCCCTTGGTACTCCAATTATTCCCTAACAATACTTACCACAATGGAAAAACCTTTAGACTTGAATCTATTTGGTGTAGACATCCTGACTTTGTTAATGTAGTTCGGACTAGTTGGAAAACAAATGATCTCCAGGAAGCTCAAAAGATTTTTAAAGAAAAAGTTATTCCTTGAAAAAATAATACATTTGGTGATATTTTTAAGAAGAAAAAAGGATTTTGGCCCGGCTAGATGGTATTCAAAATTCCCCCTAGAACCAAACTAGTTACTTTCTATTAAATCTAGAAATAACCATCCAACAAGAGTATAATGCTCTCCTAAAAATGGAAGAAGACTTCTGGAAGCTACGTTCAAGAATAACTTGGGGTAACGAAGGAGATGCTAATACTCGCTTCTTTCATATAATGGCTACTAATCGGAAACGTATAAAAAACTATTATGTATTTTAAGGATGTTGAAGGAAAATGGATTACTGATGTCAAATCCATTCTTGATTATACTCTAAACTATTTTGAAAACTCCTACAATACTTCTAAGGCTATTAGTAAGATAGCTACTTTTAAAAATCATGACAAAAATATTTTATCGAATAGTTTACTCATCCTTGACAATCCTCTTACTAAGAAAGAAATCAGAAAAGCTATTTTTTCCTTTAAACCCTTTAAGGAACCTGTCCCGGATGGAATTCATCTATTTTTTTACCAAATATGTTGGAACATTATTGGTAATTCGATTATAAAATTCTGTCAAGAGGTTTTTGAAACTCAATCCCTCCCTGTGGGCACTAATGACACTTACTTGTGCCTTTGTAGCGACCCGGTCGGTCGTTCCGTGAGATTAGCTTTGTTTCCTCTGTTTCAGCTTTGTCTTACGTTAATTAACCTAATTATGATGTGTTGGGTCGGTTGGTTCGGGTTCGGAGTGGTCGTGGTGAGAATTTAGACACTTAGTCTCTTGAATTGGTTTAATAGTGGGAAAAGTCAACTGGGAGTTGACTTATTGGTAAACGACCACGGAATGTAGATTTTATTGCTCGGATAGCTTCGTTAGGGGATTTGAGACTTAGGAGTGTGTTTGGAATGTCGTTTGGATGTCCGGAGTAGAATTAGGCTTGAATTGGCGAAAATGAGTTTTTGGCGATTTCCAGTAGGCAGTGGAAAATTAGCTATCGAGGTCGGAATGGAATTCCAAAAGTGTGAACATGTCCGTATTGTCATTTTGGACGTGTGTGTTAATTTTCAGGTCATTCGGACGTGTTTTGATTAGTTTCGCCATCGTTGGTGATTTTCGAAAGTTTTAGGAATCTTAGGCTTGAATCATGGGTTGAATTGCAGATTCGATGTTGTTTTGGGTGTTCCGAGGGTTCGACTAAGTCTGGGTGATCATTTATGACTTATTTGTATTTTTGGTTGGCGTCTGGAGGGGCTCGAGTCGATTTCCGATAGTCGTCGGAAGGTTTGAAGTTGAGAAATTACAGTTGAATGTTGTTGGTGCAGCCCATCTGGTGTGGTCGCACCTGCGGATGGATGAGCGCATGTGCGATCTACGTAAGTGCGGAAAAAGTGCGCAGGTGCGGAATTGGCCCAGCTGAGGGAAGGTCGCAGGTGCGAGAATTGGGCTTCGCAGGTGCGAAAAATTAGGATTCAAGTGACCTCCGCAGGTGCGCACCTAGGACTGCAGGTGCGAAAAATTATTAATCTGGTTTTGAATAGATTCGGAGCATTTGGGAGCCAATTCGAGGGGCAAGAGGATCGCAGAGTAATTTTTGGGCCGGTTTGAGGTAAGTTATGACTGTAAATCTTGTCCTGAGGGTATGAAACCCCGGACTAAGTATTATTTCACTATTTTGGAGTGACGCACATGCTGGATGACGAGTTTGTGGCGTGCACTGATTGAAGATTTGGACTTGGTCCTTCCCGTGGCAATTATTGAGTTGCTTAATTACTTCTAAATCATATGATAAACTATGCTTTTAGACTCTTTCTATATTTGGGTTGAGTGCCATGTTTGGGGCCTTGTGCCGACCTGTTTAGACCCCTTGGGGGCTATTTTGATATTCATCATTGTATTGATTCATGATTTTCACTCAGTCACATCATGTTTAGTTGCTTTCGAAACTCAGACTTGTTTACACTATCTTTGTGATATAAAATACTGTTTTGGGTTGAGTACCCCATTTTGTTGATAGCCCGTGGCATTTTGAGAGTTTCTAACTGAGTGAGGCCGAGGGGAAATGTTCTGAGGATATTATTGGGATCGGTCTGCACGCCGCAGCATGTTACATTGTTTTTTATATATGAGAGGCCGAGAGACGAGTGATGTATGCTACGAGATGGCTTGATATTAGCGCTTGGGCTGTAGGAGCCACTCCGGAGTCTGTACACCCCCAATGAGCTCAGGTATCTACTGAGTGCGAGTGCCGAGTGACGAGTGATTGGGAGGCATGAGTGGATGTGCGGTTGCCCGAGGGGCTGATTATGAGTGATTGTGAGGCATGCTGAGAGACTAATTCTGAGTGATGTTATGCCGGAGGGGCGGTTTATTATTGATGTTTTTGCCCGAGTGGCTACTTATGATTCATATCCTTTTACACTAAACTTCTTGAAACACTTTACTGAAACTGTTGGAAATTTACCGTTTTCGAAGGATTTTCACAGAAATCGGCTTTTAAAGCATGATGATTTAACGTATAAACTGTTGGAAAGAAAGACTGTGCTTATTGTGAATTTATGATTTGATCCTATGTGTTTCTTAATGCTCAGACCTGGTTTATTTTCATTACTACTGTGTTGGCGTACTCACATTACTCCCTGCACCCCTATGTGCAGATACAGGTGCTGGTTCCGAGCGCTATTTCCTTCTTTTTCTCGCGGAGCCGTAGTTGAGATCTTGAGGTAGCTGTTCAGTGTCCACAACTTTCTCTTTTCCCTTATTAGTTCCTCGTTCCGAGACTTGATGTATTATGATAGTAGAGTTTATTTTGTACTACTCATAGTTGCTCATGACGGGTTAACTCCAAGTTTTGGGGCAATATCTAGACTTTGTATTTCGTTTTGTTTTTGCCTAAAATTGTGAAATCTAGTGAACCTTATGAAATATCGGTTCAACTTTGAAATTGTGAAAGTTTTATGTTAATACGCGATTGTTTGGCTAGCCTAGTTTCATGATAGGCACCATCACGACCGGTTTAGGATTTGGAGTCTTGACAAGTTGGTATTAGAGACTAGGTTACATAGGACTCAACAGTCATGAGCAGGTTTAGTGGAGTCTTGCGGATCGGTATGGAGACGTCTGTACTTATCTTCGAGAGGCTACAAAACTCTTAGGAAAAATCTCACATTCTTGAATTATGTCGTGCGAATCTGATAATTCTTGAAATCTAAACTCCTATTATTTCATTCTCTCACATATGGCGAGGACACGCGCTACCGATCAGGGTGACCAGACACAAGTTAGACCAGCGAGAGGTCAAGGTCGCGGTCGAGGCTGTGGTATAGGTAGGGGTGCAGCCCGTGCAGTACCCGCAGACCCACCTATTGTTCAGGATCAGGCCGCGGAAGTTCCAGCGGGGTAGGCTCAGGCACCGGTAGTGCCCATTGTTATCCCAGGTCTTCAAGAGATCTTGGCCTAGATTCTGACTGTATGAACCAGCGTTGCTCAGGTGGTTGTTGTATCTACTACTGCTGCTAATTCTCAGGGCAGAGGAGGCACTCAGAATCCAGTTGCTCGGACTCCTGAGCAGGTTATTCAAGGCCTTTAGACACCGGGGGAAGCTCCAGTCTCGCCGGTTGCTCCAGCTTAGGATTTTGTTTTTCCAACTATGCCAGATGACGAGCAGCGCAGGTTGGAGAGATTTAGTATACTTCAACCTCCGACATTCAGTGGTGCTGAGGGCGAGGATGCCCAGGGTTTTTTGGACAAGTGTTAGAGGATGCTTCGTACTGCAGGGATATTGGAGACCAATGGGGTCTCGTTTGCTACTTTCTAGTTTTCTAGGGCTGCTTTTACTTGATGGGAGTCTTATGAGAGGCGTAGGCCTGTTGGTGCAGCACCCCTTACTTGGCAGCAGTTCTCCACTATATTCTTGGAGAAGTATGTTCCCCAGTCTCACGGAGAGGAGCAGCTGTGTCAGGGTGAGTTGTTAGTGATGTAGTATGAGATGGGGTTTTCAGAGTTAGCTCGTCATGTTTCTGAGTTGGTCACTACTGATAGGGAGAGGATCAGGAGGTTCGTGGATGGACTCACTTATCAGCTTCGTATTTTGATGACTAGGGAGAGGGTATCAGGTGCTACTTTCGAGCAGGTTGTTGATATTGCTCGGGACATTGAGTCAGTTTGCTATCAGTAGCGAGAGGAGAAGGAGGCCAAGAGGTCTCGTGGATCTGGTAGTTTCAGTGGTACTCCTGCCAGGGGACTGTTTCAGCATGTTAGAGGCCGCTCATTTAGGCCTCCTTAGCCAGTTCGCCCAGCTTATAGTGGCGCATCATCGGGGCAGGGTCCCCGCAGTTCTCATCCTGGATGTTCTTCTTTTAGTGCTCTTCCAGTCTAGATTTTCTCGCGAGCACCATCAGTTCAGGGTTCCTCTATGCATAGTTCTTCTAGTGGTTATCCTGGTGCAAGGGGTTCCCTTCAGTCCCCGTCTCCAGCTCCAGGGAGTTGCTTCGAGTGTGGAGAGTTCAGGCATGTGTGGAGGTAGTGTCCTCGTCGACTTGGTGGTTCTTCTCAGTAGAGGGGTCGGCCCTCGACTTCAGTTCTAGTTACTTCACCACCCGCCTAGGCAGCTAGGGGTGGGGGTCAGGCAGCTAGAGGCCGCCCTAGAGGGGGAGGTCGAGCAGGTGGAGGCCAGGCTAGTATCTATGCACTTCCAACCAGGACAGATGTTATGGTCTCCGATGTAGTGATCACATGTATTATCTTAGTCTATCACCGAGATGGTTTAGCCCTATTTGACCCTGGTTTCACATATTGCTATGTTTCGTCATATTTTTCCCATTTTTTGGATATACCCCGTAAGTCTCTAGTTACATCTGTTCATGTGTCGACTCCGGTGGGCGATACTATTGTTGTGGACCATGTGTATCGGTCGTGTGTGATATCTATTGGGGGTCTGGAGACCCGAGTGGACCTATTGTTTCTTAGCATGGCCGATTTTGATGTGATATTGGGCATGGATTGGTTATCTCCGTGTTATGCTATTCTTGATTGTCACGCTAAGACCGTGACCTTAGCTATGACAGGTATTCTGAGGGTTGAGTGTAGAGGTTCTGTTGAGTACGTGCCTAGTAGGGTGATTTCTTACCCGAAGGCTCGATGTATGGTTGAGAAAGGGGTGTTTATCATATTTGGCCTTTGTGAGGGATGTCAGTATTGAGACTCCCACTATTGATTATGTTCATGTGGTCCGTGATTTTCTGGTCCTGCAGACCTGCCAGGCATGCCACTTGACAAGGATATTGATTTTGGTATTGACCTGGTACCAGGCATTCATCCTATTTCTATTCCTCCGTATCATATGACACTAGTGGAGTTGAAGGAATTGAAAGAGCAGCTTCAGTAACTCCTAGATAAGGGGTTCATTCGGCCTAGTGTGTCACCTTGGAGTGCACCAGTGTTGTTTGTAAAGAAAAAGGATGGTTCCATGAGAATGTGTATTGACTACACGCAATTGAACAAGGTTAGAGTCAAGAATAAGTATCCTTTGCCTCGTACTGATGATTTGTTTGACAATCTTCAGGGAGCCAGAGTGTTCTCTAAGATTGACTTGAGATCCGGGTATCATCAGCTGAAGATTCGGGATTCTAATATTCTTAGGACAGGTTTTAGGACTTGTTATGGTCATTATGAGTTTATGGTGATGTCTTTTGGGCTGACCAATGCCCCAACATCGTTCTTGCATTTGATGAACAATGTGTTTCAGCCGTATTTAGATTCCTTTGTTATCGTGTTCATTGATGACATCCTAGTATATTCTCGTATCCAGGAGGAGCATGCTCATCATTTGAGAGTTGTTTTACAGAGATTGAGGGAGGAGAAACTTTATGCAAAGTTCTCCAAGTGTGAGTTTTGGCTTGGCTCAGTAGCTTTCTTGGGGAAATTGGTGTCGAGTGAGGGTATTCAGGTTGATCCAAAGAAGATTGAGGCGGTGCAGAATTGGCCCAGGCCATCCTCAGCTACAGATATTAAGAGTTTCCTTGGTTTGACGGGGTATTACCGTCGCTTTGTGGAGGGATTTTCTTCTATTGCTTCGTCCTTGACCAAATTGACCCAGAAGGGTGCTCCGTTCAGGTGGTCGGACGAGTGTGAGGAGATCTTACAGAAGCTCTAGACTGCATTAACCTCAACTCCAGTATTAGTATTGCCATCAGCTTCAGGTTCTTATATCATGTATTGTGATGCCTCGAGGATAGGCATGGGTTGTGTTTTGATGCAGGAGGGTAGGGTGATTGCCTATGCCTCGCGCCAGTTGAAGACTCATGAGAAGAATTATCCTGTACATGATCTCGAGCTAGCAGCCATTGTTCACACCTTGAATATTTGACACCATTATTTGTATGGAGTACATTGTGAGGTTTTCTTTGATCACCGTAGTTTTCAGCATTTGTTTAAGTAGAAGGATTTGAATTTGCGTAAAAGGAGATGGTTGGAGCTTCTAAAGGATTATGACATCACTATTCTATACCATCCGGGGAAGGCCAATGTTGTTGCTAATGCCTTGAGTCGTAGAGCAGAGAGTTTGGGGAGTTTAGCCTATCTTCTAGCAGCAAAGAGGCCATTAGCACTTGATGTTCAGGCCTTATCAAGTCAGTTCTTGATATTGGACTTATCAAAGCTCCCACGGGTATTGGCTTGTATAGCCTCCAGGTCTTCTCTATATGACCAGATCAGAGAGCGGCAATATGATGACCCACATTTACTCGTTCTTTAGGACAGGGTCCGGCGAGATGATGCCAGAGATGTGGCGATTGGGGAGGATGGTGTTATGAGGATACATGTCCGGATATGTATGCCCAATGTGGATGGGCTTCGAGAGTTCATTCTAGTAGAGGCCCATAGCTCGCGGTATTCCATCCATCCAGGTGCCGCAAAGATGTACCAGGATCTGAGACAGTATTATTGGTGGAGACGGATGAAGAAGGATATTGTTGAGTTTGTAGCTCGGTGTTTCAACTGTCAGTAGGTCAAGTATGAGCACCAGAGGCCAGGTGGGTTACTTCAGAGGTTAGATATTCCGGAGTGGAAGTGGGAGCGGATCACCATGGACTTTGTAGTTGGGCTTCCATGAACTTCGAGGAGGTTTGATGCTATATGGGTTATTATGGATCGGCTGACCAAGTCCGCGCACTTCCTTCCTGTTGGTACTACCTATTCTTCGGAGCGGTTAGCTGAGATTTATATCAGGGAGATTGTCCGATTGCATGGTGTTCCAGTTTCTATCATTTTAGACAGAGGTAGTCAGTTCACATCGCAGTGCTGGAGGGCCGTACAGAGAGAGTTGGGTACTCAAGTTGAGTTGAGCACATCGTTTCATCCTCAACCTGACGGGCAGTCGGAGTGTACTATTTAGATTCTGGAGGACATGTTGCGTGTTTGTGTCATTGATTTTGGGGGTTCATGGGACCAGTTTCTACCACTTGCAGAGTTTGCATATAACAATAGTTATCAGTCGAGTATCCAGATGGCTCCGTATGAGGCTTTATATGGTAGGAGGTGTAGATCCCCGGTTGGTTGGTTCGAGCCGGGTGAGGCTAGACTAGTAGGCACAGATTTGGTTCAGCATGCGTTGGATAAGGTGAAGTTGATTCAGGAGCGACTTCGCACGGCGCAGTCTAGGCAGAAGAGTTATGCGGACCGGAAGGTCCGGGATGTGTCTTTTATTGAGGGGGAGAAGGTACTGCAGAAGGTGTCACCCATGAAGGGTGTTATGAGGTTCGGGAAGAGGGGAAAATTGAGTCCCCGGTTCATTGGGCCTTTTGAGGTGTTTCAGAAGGTTGGAGAGGTGGCTTATAAACTTGCTTTTCCACACAGCTTGTCGAGTGTTCATCCGGTATTTCATGTTTCGATGCTCCAGAAGTATGTTCATGACCCGTCTTATGTGTTAGACTTCAACACGGTTCAGCTCGAGGGTGATCTGTCATATGAGGTAGAGCCAGTGGCTATATTGGGTCGTCAGGTTAGAAAGTTGAGGTCTAAGGATATAGCTTCAGCGAAGGTGCAGTGGAGAGGGCAGCCAGTGGAGGAGGCCACCTGGGAGACTGAGCGGGAGATGCGGAGCAGATATCCTCACTTATTTGAGGCTCCAGGTATGTTTCTAGACCCGTTCGAGGACGAACGTTTGTTTAAGAGGGGGAGAATGTAACGACCCGACCGGTCTTTCCATGAGATTAGCCTGGTTTCCTATGTTTCAGCTTTGTCTTATCTTAATTGACCTAATTATGATGTGTTGGGTCGGTGTTGATACCCAATTTTCCCTCGAATTATTTTCAAAATTGCATATCTACTTTCAAAATAACTCTTTGCAGTAATTGATATTTTCCCATAATTTTCCGTATTTTTATCAAATTCTTTTCTTGTTTATTTAATATTTATGTTCCATAATTATTAATAATTATGCGTAAATGATGTTATAAATAATTTCAAATCACTTTCTTACTCACTATGTTATTTATATCCTATTTAATTCCATTAGGACTTAGGTATTTCACAAATTAGCCAATATTGGCATTATTTAGTTAATTTAGCAGTTTTTGCGATTATAGCACAAATATACATGTATACCACTTTAAAAGCAACAAATGATTGTTTTATATCTTTTATAGTAATTAATTTCATTTATTTGGTTTTAATTTCATTTTTACACAATTATTGGCTATTTTACTAATTAATTATCTTATTTATTAGGGTATTTAACACTTAGCCCCATTTTATTTAAATTATAGCCAACATTTAACCCAACCCCACCAGACCATTTAGCCTAATTAACCCAGCCCAACTAAATAATCCTACCCGGCCCAACCCCACGTTTAATCTGAACCGTTGATCACACAAGATCAACGTTCCAGACTTAACCTACCTTAATTAATCCCAACCAAACCTCCCACCAACCCCTCATTCTCCCAATCTCATTCTCTCTTTGTCTCTCTCTGTGACTCTCTATCTCCCTCGAGAAGTTTCCTTGACTTCTCTCATCCGATGGGCTCTGTTCACCTTCTCCGGCCAGTTCTCTCACTGGAAACTATGGTCCTTCATCACCTTCAGGCTACCTACCCACTTTGCACCGGTCCAGTGATACTCTAGGGCTCTCAGGCGAACCTGTAGCAGTTCTCTTTCCTCCCATGGTCCCATTCCACTTTCCGGCCTCCTCGGTCGTTTGAGTAAGAAGCTACGACCTGTTCCGGCTTAAGCTGGTGCCGTATATGAGGTTCTATCTACTTCTTTGGGTTCCATGAAACCCTAACCCTATGTCTTTCGATTTATCCTAGATCTACTCTAGATCTACAGTATTATGAAGCTTCTTTCTATGTTTTCTTTGAAAACTTTCATCTTTAAACGATATGTCAATTTTAAAAACTAGGGTTTCATAAACCCCTTTCAAAAATGATTTTTGCTTCTATTTTTAGTATTATTCTATGTTCCTTTCTGTGATTTAATGACTGATTCAAGATGCCTTTCATTTTTGACTTGCTTTACTGAAAACCCTAAGTATTCCCTAAAACCCTGAATCTATCTGTGACTAATATGTTGTTTGAGCTTTTACTTCTCATAAATGTTATGCTCCTCTATGACTTCTATCTTGTTGTTGCTGTTAAGGTTCATTGCCTCTGTGTTTCTATTATGTTTAACCTCTATGTTCGTCTATGAATCTGTGTGATTCCTATTTTCCTAAGGTTTTCAATTTGTTATACTACTTGCCTAAGGTTTTCCCTGATTTTCGTGCTAGTCATTGCCTGATAAATTTGATTACTTGTTGTACAGACTTTACATAGCATCCTATAGTTATTATGTGATCTGTGACATCTTTTCTCAAGACTGTAACTTATATGTGTTTTCCTTAAAACTTTCTAATTATTTTCAATGTTTCCTTACTCATGTGATACTTTCCTTAATTAAAACTGATTCCCTTGTGATTTTAGTCCTATACGCGATTCCTGTGATTTATTTTCAGAATCAAATTGTATTCTTCCATATTTTACGTGCCTAAATATGTTTTCAAATATTTGACATATACTTTCTTTACTCGGAGCATTCTGTATTCATCCCTTATTACATGCCATGCTTTCATTATGGTAAAGATAATATTGTAATTGATCCTTTTCCTTACTTGATACAACTTGTATCCGTTTGAGTCCTGACTCCCTAATTAAAGTGAGTCCGTACATTGATTGACTCTGATTTGTATTAGTTCCATAAATATGTACTTCTTACCTTATTCTTCTACTTGTTTTAGACTATAAATACTTCTAGCCTTCCAATAGCAAAACACGAACAAGAGATACGACTCGAAGCTTTCTCTTACACACACACATCCTCTCTTGTCTCTCTTGTTGTTACTTGAAACTCAGTTGGGTGCAAGCCAAAATTGAGTAATTCTATTGTTTTACTACACTACTGCTCTCATGTTCTGTTGCATCTACACACCACTGCTCTGCCTTCTCTTCACTTTGCTGCCCTTCATTACTTTGCTGCTCTTCATTTTCTCATTCCACTGGTAGATTTCAGTTTAAGCCTACAACATCTAAAACAACATGTTCCTATTTGTATTAAGATTCCTTCTATGTCTCTTATGCTTCTATTTGTGGTTCTGCTGTTTACCTTGCGACTAGCATGTCTATTTTCCTTTTTAGTCCAGCATGCCTGTTGCTTTTCTTACATGTTCTACTTGTGATCCTGTTGTTTACCTTGCAATTAGCATGTCCATTTCACCTATGTGATCTCCCTCTCCCCTCTATTGCAACATGCATATTATGTTCCTACTTAGGTTTCTACTGTTCAACCTGCATCTAGGTTTCTGAATTTCTCTTTCACATGTCTACTGTTACCCTGCCTTGCATGCTCAATGTGTTTTTTCACACTTAGTCTCTGCTCTTTATGTGTATCCCCTGCATATGTTTAATGTGCTATAAGGTTAGTTTGCTTGACTGATATGTTTGACACTTATTCCCTGAATCCTTAGAAACCTTTGATCAGGTGTATGTGTATTGCCTACCTCACAGTCTGTATGCTTGTCCCTCAAACCCCTTCACCTTTATTTGTGATTGCTTGGACCATCATGTAATGCTGACTTTGTCTGTTTGTCTTGCAATTGTTTTTCAACAACTGAACCCTTATTTTGAAAAGCTGGTCTTTATTAAATTCCTATCCTTTTTCAAAACTATTCTCAAACACTGTTTTACTTAGCTTCCTCTATCATGAGCACATCTCACTACTCCTAGTTTCTAAGTTCATCCCCCTTCGTGTGAGCACTGCCTTGGGGACCATTTGAGTACCCAATGAACTCTGACACACAAGGATGGCATTCCACACTGCACTTACTCCTTCCTGGCTAGGGAACCTGGGTGTGAGCACTGCCCGGGATCCTCTGAGGTCCTTAGGAACTCTGACGCACCTGGGTTACAAAGGGTCATGGCATATGGCATGTTTGGATCTGGATACTTGGGACTACTCTTAGGCTCCCTATAGTGTAACTTCTTAATTTTCTTATTTACTTATGTAATTTGTCCAGTTCTGGTTTGTAATAATTAATTGTAAAAACAACTTTAGGGTTGGATAGTGAAATGGGAGGGGTTATGCATGTTTAGTGCAACTACGGGTAGAGAACATGCCTATGGGGTTTATTTTACCTATGTGTGCAATAGTCACATGTTTAGGAATACTTGCCATACATGCATTAGATACCATGCTTTAGGTCTATTTATTTCAGCATCTCATCATACTCATCATGTTCGTAGTAAAAGGCTGTTATAATTTCTGCATCATCTTTGCAAATGCCTCACTTGGAAATCCTGTTAATAACTATAAAAACAGTTGTTGTAAGGTTACTGCATCTGCATGTTCACCACAACTATCTCTAGACATCCTGTTTAGGTTAAGTAATAACATTAACTGTCAATATTTGCGTTAGACACCATGCTACTTTAGGGCTTTAATTATCAGCATGTTCATGTTATCTATGCCTAATTCATGTGTTAAAAAACATACTGCATTGAACACTTAGAAATCATGTGCTAGGTTCAGTAACTTAATAAATTATGCTCTTGTACGTACTGTTTCGAGTCAAAAGGACGTGTGATAGGCAAATCTCACTAAAATAAGTTTTGATTACTGAAAACGTTTGTGCATTTAAAAAACAACATGCATAGGTTTGCATACTCAACATTCTGCCTGCATTTAGATATAATGCTTCGTAGGACTTGCATCCATACTTGTTTAAATACTCACTTCTCTACCACGACTAAGTCCAAACAGGTTCATCCGGACTATTCACTATTTTCTGAGACTAAAACAGGACGACTAGAGTATTTTTACACGCCTAGGCAAGCCTTAGGTATCAACATTTGTATAACTGGACACTATATTCTCTATGCATAACTTGGCTAATTGCAAATAAGAATTCGTAGTTTAAAACTGACCAGGTTACTTCTCCTAAAAATCAGTAATTAATATGTCCCGCTATTGTATTCACATGTAGCCATCCTGTCTTAGGATCTGAAGTTAAAGACCTTACTTGTGTTTTAGTCGTGCTTATTAAGCATATAACTTGTGGAGGAATATCTGAGCGTTGAATTTGCATCTATGTGTTTCCCCTCTGTTTGCAGTCCTAATTGTTCTTGCCTGTCGCTTAGCATTTTGTCCTTTAAACCTAAGGGTTCAACCTAGTACTTCCCCTTTTAGGAATAGTATTCCTAGCCTCCTCCGGGACTGATAGGATGGGACGGGTAATAGCACACAATAGAGTTTGTGACCAACACACGTTTTAAATACCCTCACGGGGTGATATGGATATGATGACCGGTGCGCTAATACCACATGTAGCTCTGCCTATCGGGTATTGGATTAATGTGATCTGTATTACTTTAAACCTACGACATCTTTTTTTTTTCTCGAATATTTACTTTTGATCTCTTTCAACTTTCTAATAAACTTTAATACTTGTTTGAAATCCCCTCTTATATGAGCCTTATTTATTTGCTTACTGTCTGAATTCACGAAAACCATTTGGACGGGAACCACAATTGTGGATCCTGAGGGGTGCCTAATACCTTCCCATTGGGATAAATTCAAGCCCTTACCCAATCTCTGGTAACGCAAACTAGTCTTTTGAGTTAACAAATCTAGGTGTCCTAACTCACCATAAAAATCGTTAGGTGGCGACTCTTCCTTTTAACCCTTTTAACCTTCAAAAGGAGTTGTCCAAAATGTCATAAACCTGATCTCTCCGCTTTAAGAGGGGGAGAAAGGGGGCGCGACAGCATGGCGACTCTGCTGGGGAATATACCTAGGCTTTTACCATTGCAAATTGTTTCGTAAATTTAGACCTTTAATTCTGTTTAATTGTTTGCGCCCTTTCCTCTTCCCTATTACATGTCGTTAATTGTTTATTTCTTTTAAGCATTTATTTTACATGAGCAAAACTAACATGTCTCTTTGTTTTCTTTTGTAATTGCTTTCAATCATAACTGTTGTATTTACCGCTTTTCCTTAACGTGCAAATATATGACTATTTGTTTAAATTCTTATTTATTACATATCATGCTCAACATTCATACTCCACTCGTGCCAAACAAAATACTATAGCAACGCTTAAAATGAGTGGTTGCGCTATTCCTATATTATTACCCCTTAAATTCGGAAAGGCGTATTTGCGGTAAAACTAGTCGATCGGCGGTGTAGTCGACAGTTCCGTGCCTTCCCCCTTGAGTTGTCCGCTCAAGGGTACCAATCTAAAACCCCATAAAAACCTTACTCCGTTATACTGTTGCATGCATCATGGTCAAACTTAGCCAGGTTAACGTGTTGTCCGCACAATAGCCTTTAAGACAACCTCGTCCAAAGTCCACTAGGTTTCCCTGGAACCCAAAAGGACACCCTCACGCTCTGTGCATTTATTTGGAGAACTAAATGCTTCCTGCTAATTATTGGTGTTAAATAGTCGAGTCTGGTGGGGGGTAAAAGGCCTAACCTTGTATGTTTTTCCAAAAATGAGGCATGAAGTCCCCAGATTCGGCATGGTCGCCAGTATTCACGATAGGCTGCTGAATTGGTGGTAAGACCTCCACTCTAGTGACAAAAATCTTGTCAGAAAACACCTGGGAAATCTACCATCTCTTCTAGATATCCAGCCAAACAAAATGGCGATAGAGGCCTCTACTCTGTTTTGGGACTGTGATAGGTCCGTGTTCCGTTTTGGGAATCTTGAAATGACACCTTTATTAGAAGAGATAGGAGGAATGGCTGGTCTAGATTGGGAATCTCTAGGGTTGCTGATGCCTGAAAACCGCACGGGCAGGGGTTTCCTCAAAATGATGGGTTTGAAGAAGAATCCACAATTGGTGTGTCTGAAGGATTCATACATCCCTTTCGACTATTTATATGAAAGGTATGGTCACAACAAATCGTACCGCACCTACCAAGACGAGTTTGCCATCACCTCTCTGGGACATATCCATCGCTGAGTGTTCATGTTTATGGTGTGTTTTTTGGGTTTGATTGTATTCCCAATGAAGAAGGAAAGAATCCATACTAGGTTGGCCATAGTAACTAAGACGCTAATGGAAGGGATAGACAGGAAGGATTTCAGCATTGTGCCCATGATCATCGCAGATATATATCGGGCCCTTGAAATGTGTCAACGAGGAGCAAGGCATTTCGAAGGTTGAAACTTATTACTCCAACTCTGGCTCATAGAACATCTGCTAAAAGGTGAATACCGACAAGACATCCATCGAAGGATTTGGGATGACCATATCGCTTTCCATCACCCAAAGCGAATGAACTATATTCCCGACATGTTCACTCAACCAGAAAATGCCGAAGGATGGGTTGAATTATTTGGTAACTTAATCGAGGATCAGGTTCAATGGATATTCGAGTGGTTTCTGACAGACGAGTTCCTCATTCGGTCCCGAGAAGTGTCATTTCTGATACTGATTAGTCTAAGGGGGACATACCCTTACGTCCCTCTGCGAGTTATGAGGCAAGCAGGTAGGAAGCAGGTCATACCTAGGGTCGAGAAAATGAGTCATCTTCTAGCAGAATTTCAGAATGATGATAGCCCTCACAAGTGACAAGCTCAGCACCTATGGCACTGCAGGATTAGGCTCGAAAAGGACACCATCGAGCCAGAAAGGTATCATGCCGGTTGCACTCCTTTCTATCTTGGTTGGTTAGAAAAGCTTTGGGTGGTCAAATTGAGTCAGGGTTCGTTCGAGGTCACCGGGTTATAGACGAGAAGGCTGAAGCACAAGTTAAGTACAACCAACTGCGCAAAAGGATCCGTGAATGTGAGGATGATCACCACAAGATACATGAGTCAAACAAAAGGTTGATCGATGAATGGAAGGGCATTGCTTTCAGCGCCAACCAGAGGTTGAGTTACTTGGAGCAAGGCATAGTTGAACTGGAGGAGAAATTCATCAAAATGATCGAGACTTTCCAAAAGGCTGAGGGAGCTGAAGGGGGATACTTAGGTAGAACTTACCTACTGCTGGGACTTCGCGAGTGGGGAAAGCTGATCGAGGGAAGCAAGAATGCTGAATCTGGGGAAGGTCCTTCTAAGACCAAGTAGATAGGGGTGTCTTCTTTTCTAATGTAATAAGGCTTGTGGGCATTAGTGCCTTCTATTTTCGCATATTTAGAGTCGTCTTAAAGATTTGTCTATTTTCTATCAATAAAATGAGGCATTTAGCATTTTGAGTTCTCCAAATCAATTTGTCTCTAGGCCTACCTCAGGCACAAAGAGGTCCCCAACTTAGGATACGCTTTACATTTCCGCATTATGTGTTTAATTTCTGCAATATTTTTTATAATCCTCACTGACTCGGCTACCTTTTGTTTTTGTTTCTCTTTTAGTTATTATCCCCTTCCCCAAAGGTTAGTTCGCACAGTCTGGCATCATCCGCCTACCGCACAAGATCCAAAGGGCCTCCACCTACTACTCCTCTCAGTCCTCCCAAAGGTAGAAACAAGGGCAAAAGTCAGATGGCAGAATCCAGTGGTATCAGGAAAGACAATACGGTTGAACATGTTGAGACCACTGAAGGACGGGATATTCAGGTTTTGCATGAGAACATGTCGCCATTGGAACAGAAATTGTTGAAGTTTCAAGAGGAGCTCGACCAGGTCCGGAATCTAGCCAAACTGTCATTTTCCCTCAACGTCCCTGACATCAACCCTACACCACCACAGAATATCCCAAAACAACCAAATCACCCTGCACCTCACCAAACTCTCCCTGCACCATGCAACACTTGCCACAACAACACTCCACCATCCATCCACGAACTTCAAAACCCCACGAAGGACCATTTCCATGCCTACAAAAATCCCATCTACGTGGAAAATGTGACCCACTCCATTACGCCTATCTCACATACCTCCAAATCTGATGAGAAGGACTTACTTATCAAGAATCTGTCTGAGGAACTTAGAAAGCTGACTAGCCGAGTTTAGGGTGTCGAGGGAGTCAAGAGAATTGAAGGTTTGAACTATGAAGATCTTTGTATACAACCTGATGTTGAACTACCCGAGGGGTACAAACCTCCAAAGTTCGAGATGTTTGATGGCACTGGCGATCCGAGGGTCCATCTGAGGACCTACTGTGATAAGTTGGTTGGCGTAGGAAAAGAAGAAAGGATCTGCATGAAGTTGTTCATGAGGAGTCTGAAGGGAGATGCACTGTCTTGGTACATCAGCCAAGACCCTAAGAAATGGTCGAACTGGGTAGGTATGGCAACAGACTTCATGGACATGTTTAGATTCAATACAGAGAACGCACCAGATGTGTTCTACATCCAAAACTTGAAGAAGAAACCCACAGAAACCTTTCGCGAGTATACTACTTGTTAGAGGTCGGAAGCTGCTAAAGTCAGACCTGCTTTAGAGGAGGAACAGATGAACAAGTTCTTTGTCCGAGCTCAGGACCCACAATATTATGAACGACTAATGATGGTTGAAGGACACAAGTTCTCCGACATTATCAAATTAGGGGAGAAAATTGAAGAAGGCATCAAGAACGGTATGGTTACAAATTTTGAAGCCTTGTAGGCCACTAACAAAGCTTTGCAGTCCGGTGGTGTATCTAAGAAGCGAGATGTGGGAGCCGTAATGGTTTCACAACAAGCCAAATCCCCACCCAAATACCAAGTCTACCCAACACCTCCCTTCACATATCAGCCCACCTCAAACTACCAAGCACCCTCACCTTCATACCAACCTCCACCACCCACATATCAACCTACCTCACCTAGATATTCACAACCCTCTTCCGTCTACAACACCTATAATTCCCAGCTACCTCACTATCAATCACCCCCTACTCGTCAAAACTTCCCTAGGCCTCGCCCTAACTTTGATCGCCGCCCTCCAAAGTAATATACCGCCATAGCCGAGCCCATCGACCAGTTGTATGAAAAACTCAAAGGTGTTGGTTACGTTACACCTATCCCTGCTGCCACCCCTGAGAACCCCTCTCAGTGGGCTAACCCAAACAAATCTTGTGCATACCATTCCGACATGAAAGGACACACCATCGAGGAATGCCGATCTCTGAAAGATAAGATACAGACCCTCATTGATAACAAGATTATTGTAGCAAAGGATCCCGCTCCGAACGTTCGCAATAACCCTTTACAAGACCATAAGGGTGGAGGTATCCATATGATTGAAGTAGATGATGATTGGGATCCCGAGGGATCAATCCGATTGATCGCAGAAGGCGATGACCCAAAGAAACCTGCGGTCACTCTCAACCCGATCATAGTCCAGATTCATCCATCTGAGAATGCCGAGGTGAATATGTCTATACCATTTGAGTTTGAAGCAGTGCGGCCTGCAAAGGCGAAGGCGCCAGTGCCAATTGAAGTTGAGTTTGTATCTCCAGCAAATGCACCAATACCACTCGAGGTTGCAGCCTTGCCACCCCTAACATACACTCCAGTTGAAGTAAGAATGACCACACAAATTCCAGTAGCAATGTCAACCACACCACCTTTCTATTCAGGTGTTATCCCTTGGGATTATACAACCGAGGCTAGAAGGAAATATAAAAATAGGTCCGAGGAAGCCATCGCAGCACAGGGTATGACGAGAACTGGTAGAGTCTATACCCCTGAACATCTGGCCGAGTCAAGCAAACAAGCCGCCAGTCGCCCTCCCCTCATTGAAACAGGTTCTGATGATCTTTGGAGGAAAATACAGGCTAAGGAGTATTCGATCATCGACCAACTGAACAAGACATCAGCACAGATATCCATTCTTTCTTTGCTGCAGAATTATGAGACGCACAGAAATGCTTAACTAAAAGTGTTGAGCGAAGCATACGTGCCGAACAACATCACCAGTGGAGAATTGGCCAACATGGTGGGCCAGGTACTAGAAAGTCACAAAATTACTTTTCATGAAGACGAGTTACCACCTGAGGGATTGGGACATAAGAAAGCATTGCACATCACCGTGCAATGCGAAGATCATTTCATCACGAGGATCTTGATCGATGGAGGTTCCAGTCTTAATATTTGTCCGTTGGTAACACTCAAGAAATTGGGTAAAGGGCTACACGAGATAAGAGAGGGAGAAATCAACGTGAAAGCCTTTGACGGGTCCCAAAGAGCTACCATGGGGGAAATCAGTCTATGCTTACAGATGGGACCAACCTGGTTCGAAATGGACTTCCAAGTAATAGACGTGGCATCTTACAACCTGCTGTTAGGGCGACCCTGGATCCATGTCGCTGGGGCCATCGCATCAACATTACATCAGGCGGTGAAATTCGAGTGGAACCACCAAGAGGTAATCATCCATGACGACGGTAGCAACCCTATCTACAGGTCGCCAGACTATCCCTGTGATTGGAGGAAAGAGAAAACTGGGTGGAGGAACCTATCATCATATTGAGATAGTCAATTCCATTGATAAGGACAAATGGTGAGATAGTAAAATCGAGAGTATACTAAATTGGAATGGGTACGAGCCTGGCAAAGGGCTAGGCAAGAACCTTCAAGGAATCTCCAAACCCATCAAGATCAAGAAACATGGTACCACTCTCGGTCTGGGATATGAGTACACATGGGAAGAATTTAACAGTTGGTCACCACCTTGGAGCGGTCATCACTACCTCCTGGAACAGCCGATACCTCATCTGGAGCAGACCTTCAAGCAGGCTGACATCATCTATGGATCAGATGAAGAGGAAGCACTCGCTGCACTGAGGAATTTGTTCCTGGAGGATGATGATATGGATTGCTGTGTTATTCTCGAGGAGGAGGGGGAGGAAGGCCCTTCCGTACAGGAAGTAAGCGAGGGAGCATATCTCAAGAACTGGTCTATCAGGACCACCAGAGCCCGCCGAGCCTCGGGGTAGCAAGGCTAAAAACAAGCATTATTTACTGTTTTATTTACTAAATAATTTTCCCTTTTTCGCATTTTTTTTCAATTCCGCAATAAGATCTTCAATGTTCAAAACAAGTTATTCAATTTATCCAAGAAATTTTCAATTTCTTTATGAATCTGATGTTCACTGTTACAGTTTTCTCTTATTACTTTATCTATACAACATTACTATTACTTTACTTGATGAACCGATGACTGTGACATGCAATGAGACAACGCAACAAACGGACATTGACTCAGACGAAGACGATATACCCGACGAAATCGTTAAAGAGGTTGAAAACTTTGAAAATAGACCCAAGTCCAACTTAGATGAAACTGACGTTGTCAACCTGGGAGATTCAGAAAACGTCAAGGAAACACGCATCAGTATCCATTTGTCACCGTCAGAGAAGAAAGAATACACCGAGTTCCTAAATGAGTATGAGGACATATTCGCCTGGTCATATGACGACATGACTGGTCTAAGTACGTCCATTGTGGCTCACAAACTGCCGACCAATCCGACATGTCCACTGGTAAAGCAGAAGCTCAGAAAGTTCAAACCTGACATAAGTTTGAAAATCAAAGAAGAAGTTACCAAGCAGATCAACGCCAGAGTTCTCCAGGTGGTTGAATACCCGACATGGTTAGCCAACATTGTACCGGTTCCAAAGGAAGATGGGAAGGTCAGAGTCTGTGTCGACTACCGGGATCTCAATCGGGCCAGTCCTAAAGATGACTTCCCCTTGCCAAACATTCTAATTGACAATTGCGCCAAGCATGAGCTACAGTCCTTCGTAGATTGCTTCGGTGGATATCATCAAATTTGGATGGATGAGGAAGATGCTGAGAAAATGGCGTTCATCACGCCCTGGGGAGTGTACTGTTACAAGATGATGTCGTTCGGTTTAAAGAATGCAGGGGCCACCTACATGAGGCCATGACTACCATATTCCACAAAATTATTCACAAAGAGATCGAGGTGTATGTGGACGACGTCATTATCAAATCAAAGAAATATGCCGATCACATGGATGATTTAAGGAAGTTCTTTAACAGGTTGAGAAAATACAATCTGAAGTTGAATCCCGCAAAGTGTGCATTCGGTGTTCCTGCGGGGAAGTTGCTTGGGTTTATTGTGAGCCTCCGGGGAATAGAATTAGATCCGTCAAAGGTCAAAGCCATTCAAAAACTACCACCACCGAGAAACAAGAGAGATGTTATGAGCTTCTTGGGGAGGCTCAATTACATCAACCGATTCATAGCACAGTCTACAGTCATCTGTGAGTCGATCTTCAAAATGTTAAAGAAGGACGCTGCGACTAAGTGGACCGAGGATTGTCAAAAAGTTTTCGACAGAATAAAGGAGTATCTACCTTGCCGTACTAGATGAAACTTTCGGTTGCGTTCTGGGGAAACATGACGAAACAGGAGGGAAGGAACAAGCTATTTATTATCTCAGCAAGAAATTCACTCCATATGAGGCCCGATATTCTTTGCTGGAACGCACTTGCTGTGCTTTGACCTGGGTCACTCAGAAGTTGAGGCACTACTTCTGTGCCTACACAACATATCTCATATCACGGATGGATCCATTGAATCTTTCAGAAACCCATGCCCACTGGCAAGCTAGCCAAGTGGCAAATCCTGTTGAGTGAGTTCGACATCATTTATGTGACTCAAAAAGCGGTCAAGGGACAGGCATTAGCAGACCATCTTGATGAGAATCCAGTGGATGGAGAATACGAACCCCTGAAAATGTATTTTCCTGACGAAGAAGTATCATTCATAGGATAAGACATTGCAGAATCCTACGACGGTTGGAGGATGTTCTTTGATGGCGCATCAAACTTCAAAGGAGTCGGTATCAGAGCAGTCGTAATATCAGAAATAGGTCAGCATTATCCAGCATCCGCGAAACTCAGGTTTCCTTGCACCAACAACATGGCAGAACATGAGGCCTGTATCTTAGGACTCAACATGGACATCGACATGAACGTCTAGGAGCTGTTAGTGATTGGTGACTCAGACTTATTGGTGCATCAAGTACAAGGGGAATGGGCAACAAAAAAAATTCCAAAATACTACCCTATCTACATCTCGTTCAGGAGTTGACAAAAAGGTTCACAAAGATAGAGTTCTGGCATGTCCCAGAATCCAGGATGAGTTCGTTGATGCTCTGGCTACCTTGTCATCTATGATTCAGCATCCAGAAAATTTCATCGACCCCATTCCAGTGAAAATTCACAGTCAGCCGGCCTACTATGCCCATGTTGAGGAAGAAGCAGATGGAAACCCTTGGTTTCATGACATCAAGGAGTATTTGGCAAAAGGAGAATACCCAGAGCTTGCAAACGCCACTCAAAAGCGCACACTTCGGAGATTGTCTAACAATTTCTTTCACAGCGGAGGAACCCTGTATATGAGGACTCTTGATTTGGGGTTATTAAGGTGCGTCGACGCAAAGGAATCATCAAAACTATTGGAAGAAATTCATGTTGGGACCTGCGGTCCATATATAAACGGGTTTGTATTAGCAAAGAAGATACTCCGAGCTGGTTACTTCTGGATGACCATGGAAACAGACTGCATCCAGTACGTTCGGAAATGCCACCGCTGTCAGATACATGGAGATATGATAAAGGTACCTCCGGGTGAGCTTAACGCAACAAGTTCACCATGGTCGTTCGCCGCCTGGGGAATTGACGTCATTGGACCAATCGAGCCTGCCGCCTCCAACGGACACAGGTTTATTCTGGTTGCCATTGATTACTTTACTAAATGGGTTGAAGAAGCCTCCTACAAAGCTGTAACCAAGTAAGTTGTGGCCAGCTTTGTCCGCGACCGCGTTATTTGTGGGTTCGGGGTTCCAGAGTCAATCATCACCGACAATGGTTCTAATCTCAACAGTGACTTGATGAAAGCCATGTGTGAAATATTCAAGATCAAACACAAAAACTCCACAACTTACAGACCTCAGATGAATGGAGCTGTAGAAGCCGCTAACAAAAACATCAGGAAGATACTAAGGAAGATGATAGAAAGGCACAAGTAATGGCATGAGAAGTTATCATTCACCCTATTAGGGTATCGCACCATATTCTGCACATCACCCGGGGCAACCCCCTATATGCGGGTTTACGGTACAGAGGTCGTGATCCCTGCCGAGGTTGAGATTCCATCTCTACGAATTATACAAGAAGTTGAGCTCAGCGACGCAGAATGGGTAAGGAACCGTTATGAGTAACTAGACCTCATAGACGGAAAGAGAATGAACGCGGTTTGTCATGGTCAACTATATCAAAAAAGAATGACCAGAGCCTTCAACAAGAAAGTCAAGACAAGACGATTCACACCAGTGCAGCTGGTACTAAAGAAAATCTTTCCACATCAAGATGAAGCCAAAGGGAAGTTCTCCCCCAACTGGCAGGGTCCGTACATGGTTCATAGAGTGTTGACCGGAGGAGCACTCATACTTGCAGAAATGGACGGAGAAGTTTGGCCAAAACCAATCAATTCAGATGCAGTCAAACGCTACAACGTGCAATTCCTTTTGCTTTGGTCAACAATGTAAATTGAACTACGCCTGACCTGATTCTCGTTTAAGAGGGGATACGTAGGCAGCCCTATGGGTTCGGTCACAATTCAATAAAAAATTCTTTTTCCCACGAATGGAAACTGGGGAAGAATTTTGAGGAGGACCCTCAAAATTCTGAAGCAAGTTCAGTCGATCGTCGCACGAGCAACAGTCAGAAGTTTCCACCCATCAAATTGGGGCAGAATTTTGAGGAGGACCCTCAAAATTCTGAGGCATGAGAGGTTGCAACGTCTCGGATCGCGTCCCGGTCGTCGCTTCATCTAAAAACTATTTTTAGACTATATGCTTATATCGTATCTTTACAAAATACTTATTTCTTTTTTTACTTAAACAGCTTGTTTATAAAAACGCTACCCCAATGATACAGAGCAAGTGAGCAAGTCAAGTACAGCCGGGAATGCGAACTAACCTTTCCCTTTACAGAACTCACGATTTTTCTTTGGATGCAGGCACAAAAAATCGCAAAGGCCCCAAAACATATTACCCTCCCAAAGAACACACATTTCTCAAAGACACACTTCTCAAGCTCGTCGCACACGCCAACATTTATAATCATCGCAAACAACACTTCACTTATCGCAACACTCACAATAATCATATCGCCGCATTTTATCATCAGCTAAGAACTCTTATCTGCATTTTATTTGCTGCCCTTGCACTGCATAAGGCTACCCTTCTGCCTTCCGAGGCTAAACATTGTCTCCGTCTGCATCTGCATTTACATCTTGCATAAGGCTACCATTCTGCCTTTCGAGACTAAACGTTGTCTCCATCTGCATCTACATTTACATCTTGCATAAGGCTACCATTCTGCCTTCCGAGACTAAACGTTGTCTCCATCTGCATCTGCATTGCATAAGGCTACCATTCTGACTTCCGAGACTAAACGCTGTCTCCATCTGCGTTTTATCTTCTACATAAGGCTACCATTCTGCCTTCCGAGACTAAACGTTGTCTCCATCTGCATCTGCATTGCATAAGGCTACCATTCTGACTTCCGAGACTAAACGCTGTCTCCATCTGCATTTTATCTTCTACATAAGGCTACCATTCTGCCTTCCGAGACTAAACGATGTCTTCATCTGCATTTTATATTCTGCATAAGGCTACCATTCTGCCTTCCGAGACTAAACGATGTCTCCATCTGCATCTGCATTGCATAAGGCTACCATTCTTCCTTCTGAGGTTAAACGCTACCTCCATCTGCATTTTATCTTCTGCATAAGGTTACCTTTCTGCCTTCCGAGGCTTAACGCTGCCTCACATTTACTTTCCAAAATTGTCGTCATCTTTGTCATTATTTATTTCTTTCGGGCTAAGCTCTGCCCTTTTTAATTCGCAAGACTAAGCTTTGTCTTGTTAGCATCATACTATTACATTTTCATGGGCTGAAAAATCGCCAACCTATCCAAAGGCGTCATCGTTCACAGGCATCATCTTCATGGCCCGAGAACATCATTTCATGGCCTAAGGATCTCTTTTATCAGTTTGCATCTCATTATTCAAAGGCATCATGGTTCGGAGGCACCATCCTCATGGCCCGAGAACATCATTTCATAGCCTGCAAATCCCGCATCAAGCGATTCATGGCACGTGACATCATGGTCTAAGGACGTCATCCTCAACCGTCCAAAGACAACATTCATAGTCCAATGGGAATCTGCATCATGTTTAAATTATGCACAATATACGCTTGTTATTCATTTGCAGGAAATCCGGCTAGGAACAGCCAGCCAGGCAGGAGCGGACCACTCCGGTTCTCCTAACTACCCCGTAAACCATTTTCGCTCACCTTGCTTTGCGTCTTGCGTCCGTCCTTATAAAACGTCACCGGTATACTTTGTCGGTGACTCCTGAACTACATACGGCCTGATTCCTGTAAAACCAGGGATATGTAGGCAACTCAGAAACCAGGGTGCGGCCTAAATCTTTCATACTACCTCCATTCGGTCAAAATTGGCCATCATATCTTTACCCGACAACTCTTTCATCCTTCCCAGGTACAGAGGGGCTGTTGTTGATACCCAATTTTTCCTCAAATTATTTTCGAAATTGCATATCTACTTTCAAAATCACTCTTTGCAGTAATTGATATTTTCCATAATTTTCCGTATTTTTATCAAATTCTTTTCTTGTTTATTTAATATTTTATGTTCCATAATTATGCGTAAATGATGTTATAAACAATTTCAAATCACTTTCTTACTCAATATGTTATTTATATCCTATTTAATTCCATTAAGAGTTAGGTATTTCACAAATTAGCCAATATTGGCATTATTTAGTTAATTTAGCAGTTTTTGCGATTATAGCACAAATATACATGTATACCACTTTAAAAGAAACAACTGATCATTTTATATCTTTTATAGTAATTAATTTCATTTATTTGGTTTTAATTTCATTTTTACACAATTATTGGCTATTTTACTAATTAATTATCTTATTTATTAGGGTATTTAACACTTAGACCCATTTTATTTAAATTATAGCCAATATTTAACCTAACCCCACCAGACCATTTAGCCTAATTAACCCAGCCCAACTAAATAATCCTACACGGCCCAACCCCACGTTTGATCTGAACCGTTGATCACACAAGATCAACGGTCCAGACTTAACTTACCTTAATTAATCCCAACCAAACCCCTCACCGACCCCTCATTCTACCAATATCATTCTCTCTCTATCTCTCTCTGTGACTCTCTATCTCCCTCGAGAAGTTTTCTTGACTTCTCTCCTCCGATGGGCTCTGTTCACCTTCTCCGGCCGGTTCTCTCACCGGAAACTATGGTCCTTCATCACCTCCAGGCTACCTACCCACTTTGCACCGGTCCAGTGATACACTGGGGATCTTAGGCGAACCAGGAGCAGTTCTCTTGCCTCCCATGGTGCCATGCCACTTTCCGGCCTCCCCGGCTGTTTGAGTAAGAAGCTACGACCTGTTCCGACTTAAGTCGGTGCCGTCTTTGAGGTTCTTCCTACTTCTCTGGGTTCCACAAAACCCTAACCCTATGTCTTTTGATTTATCCTAGATCTACTCTAGATTTACAGTATTACGAAGCTTCTTTCTATGTTTTATTTGAAAACTTTCATCTTTAAATGATCTGTCAATTTTAAAAACTAGGGTTTCATAAACCCCTTTCAAAAATGATTTTTGCTTCTATTTTTAGTATTATTATATGTTCCTTTCTGTGATTTAATGACTGATTCAAGATGCCTTTCATTTTTGACTTGCTTTACTGAAAACCCTAAGTATTCCCTAAAATATTGAATCTATCTGTGACTAATATGTTGTTTGAGCTTTTACTTCTCATAAATGTTATGCTCCTCTATGACTTTTATCTTGTTGTTCCTGTTAAGGTTCATTGCCTCTGTGTTACTATTATGTTTAACCTCCATGTTCGTCTATGAACCTGTGTGATTCCTACTTTCCTAAGGTTTTCAATTTGTTATACTACTTGCCTAAGGTTTTTCCTAATTTTCGTGTTAGTCATTGCCTGATAAATTCGATTACTTGTTGTACAGACTTTACATAGCATCCTATAGTGATTATGTGATTTGTGACATCTTTTCTCATGACTGTAACCTATATGTGTTTTCCTTAAAACTTTCTACTGATTTTCAACGTTTCCCTACTCTTGTGATACTTTCCTTAATTAAAACTGATTCCCTTGTGATTTTAGTCCTATACGCGATTCCTGTGATTTATTTTCAGAATCAAATTGTATTCTTCCATATTTTACGTGCCTAAATATGTTTTCAAAAATTTGACATATACTTTCTTTACTCAGAGCATTCTGTATTCAACCCTTATTACATGCCATGCTTTATTTATGGTAAAGATAATACTGTAATTGATTATTTTCCTTACTTGATACAACTTGTATCCGTTTGAGTCCTGACTCCCTAATTAAAGGAAGTCCGGACATTGATTGACTCTGATTGGTATTAGTTCCATAACTATGTACTTCTTACCTTATTCTTCTACTTGTTTTAGACTATAAATACTTCTAGTCTTCCAATAGCAAAACACAAACAAGAGATACGACTCTAAGCTTTCTCTTACACACACACATCCTCTCTTGTCTCTCTTGGTGTTACTTGCAACTCAGTTGGCTGCAAGCCAAAACTGAGTAATTCTATTGTTTTACTACACTACTGCTCTCCTGTTCTGTTGCATCTACACACCATTGCTCTGCCTTCTCTTCACTTTGATGCCCTTTATTTCTCTCATTCCACTGGTATGATTTCAGTTTAAGCCTACAACATCTAAAACAACATGTTCCTATTTGTATTAAGATTCCTGCTATTTCTCTTATGCTTCTATTTGTGGTTCTGCTGTTTACCTTGCGACTAGCATGTCTATTTTCGTTTTTAGTTCAGCATGCTTGTTGCTTTTCTTACATGTTCTACTTGTGGTCCTGTTTTTTACCTTGCAATTAGCATGTCCATTTCACCTATGTGATCTCCCTCTCCCCTCTATTGCAACATGCCCATTATGTTCCTACTTAGGTTTCTACTGTTCAACCTGCATCTAGGTTTCTGAATTTCTCTTTCACATGTCTATTGTTACCCTGCCTTGCATGCTCAATGTGTTTTTTCACACTTAGTCTCTGCTCTTTATGTGTATCCCCTGCATATGTTTAATGTGCTATAAGGTTAGTTTGCTTGGCTGATATGTTTGACACTTATTCCCTGAATCCTTAGAAACCTTTGATCAAGTGTATGTGTATTACCTGCCTCACAATTTGTATGCTTGTCCCTCAAACCCCTTTACCCTTATTTGTGATTGCTTGGACCATCATGTAATGCTGACTTTGTCTGTTTGTCTTGCAATTGTTTTTCAACAACTGAACCCTTATTTTGAAAAGCTGGTCATTATTAAATTCCTATCCTTTTTCAAAACTATTCTCAAACACTATTTTACTTAGCTTCCTCTATCATGAGCACATCTCACTACTCCTAGTTTCTAAGTTCATCCCCCTTCGTGTGAGCACTGCCTTGGGGACCATTTTTGAGTACCCATTGAACTCTGACACACAAGGCTGACATTCCACACTGCACTTACTCCTTCCTGACTAGGGAACCTGGGTGTGAGCACTGCCTTGGATCCTCTGAGGTCCTTAGGAACTCTGACGCACCTGGGTTACTTTAACGACCCAGCCGCTTTTTTTGTGTATTGGGACTCTATTCCCGTGAATGACTCTTTTCATAGCGACTACTCGTGCCTTATGACTTGTGTGGGTAGGTAGTTCGAGGTTCAGAAGTGATTTGGCCAGTTCAGGAACACTTGGTTCCTGAAGGCTAGCCTATTTGGCTAATTTTGGTTCCGAGCAGCATTTTGAGCAAATGACCTCAGAATCGTGTTCTGATAGCTCCAGCAGCTCCGGATGATGATTTCGGACTTGGGAGTGTGTTCGCCTCGGGTTTCTGATGACCCGGGAGTACTTCAGCACCTGAATTGGAATTCAGGATTTCATAAGATTTGGAATTCAGCCTGGAATTGGACCTCGTGATATCATGGTCCGAATGGAATTTCGGAACTGGCAATAGTTCTGTATAGTCATTTATGACTCGTCCGCAAAATTTGGGGTCATTCCGAGCAGTATAGATCCGTTCGGCGTATTGGTGAGCCATTGAAATTTTCTTGAAATCCTAAGTTTGAAACTAAGGGGTTTTGGAGGGTGATTTCTTGTTTGAATGATGTTTTTAGTGTTCTAAGAGATCGAGCGAGTCCGTCATGTGATTTGGGACTTGTTGGTACAATTTTTTGAGGGCTCGGGTGGGCCCAGGGGTCTCCCGGACCCCGAATGGGGTCAAAACCCAGCCATTGAACTGCTGGTGGGAATTTGCTGGTGTGACCGCACCTGCGGTCCATGAGCCGCAAGCGCGAGGCTCACACCAGCGGCCACCCCTTCGTAGGTGCGGCTCCAGCTGCAGGGGAGACCCCTCTTCTCGCAGGCGCAGCTCCGCAGGCGCAGACAAAAGCCCGCAGGCGCGACCTCCCCCAGGGCCCAGGCCAACCGCAGGTGCGGTCAATTTCCCGCAGGTGCGAGTCCGCACCTGTGATCCAAAGTCCGCAGGTGCGAGAATTCCCCCCAGTGCCCAGGCCTTTTTCCGCAGGAGCGACCTTTTTCCTGCAGGTGCGAGTCCGCACCTGCGATCCAAAGGTCGCAGGTTCGGAAACTGCTGGGCAGACCTGTAAATAGCCCACTTCGTGAATCTTCATCCAAAAATCATTTTTTCCTCCATTGTTAACGACCCCAAGAGCTCCAGAACGACTGTTTCATCCCAATTTCCTCAGGTAAGTAATCCTTAACCCTCCGCATGTCAATTTCTTCCGTTCTTTGAGAATTCCTCTTCCTAATTCATTGAAATTCATAAGAAATTGTTGGGGGAAGAAAGAGGGGTTTGATAAAAATGTGAATTCTGATTTTTGGGCCATTGAGGGATGATTAATTGAGTTAATCTTGATCCTTAGGCGACGTATAGCGCGTTTCTTCAAGAAATATAATTTCCGGACGCCGAGGCTCGGAGTGGAATTTCCAAAGTACGTCAAGAATACATTTTTTAGGAAATATTTGATAAATCCTCCTCAAATCTTCCTAAATTGATATAATTATGTGTTTTTGGCTAGTTGCGAGCCATCGAGGGTAATTCGGAGGATTCGTGCGTCTTGTTGATTTGTCCGTTGGCCGGAGGAGCACTTGTCCAGGTGAGTCTCCTTTCCAAACTTTGTAAGGGGGAAATGTCCCCTAGGCTCTTGATTGCTAATTGTGCTTGTTGAGGGGGCTACGTACGTACCACGTGACGAGAGTCTGTATGTGGCATCTATACTGTATATCGGGTAGTCGTAGGACCCACGATCATGTTCTAACTATTTGTTTAATATTATTTGATGTTTTGTACGAGTTATTACTGATATTTGATGAAATTGAGCTATGATATTTGCGAATTGAATGTACATAATATTCAGATAAGAATTATGAACTTCATCAATTGAGTAATTGTG